>WEIT01000611.1:983-14563 GCA_013389985.1 Dryoscopus gambensis | reverse complement strand
ATCTTCTCCAAAATATTACTTCTGTAACGTTCCACTGTGAGCAGAAAATCTATCTGCTGACATCAAGTCCCTCTTCTCTGGAGTTCTTATTGCATTACGACTACTTGATTATTTGCTTGCCCAATTTCCCCTCTTCTTAGCAAGGAAAATGATTTACTTTAGAATCTGCAGACTGGCTTTTCAATTTCAAATGAGTAATCCCTCAACAGTTCAGAATAAAATTGCTTTTGATCATTTGAGTTTGTAACAAAGATTGACAAGATATTTTATTAAGTGTTTAGATGAAACACCACTTCACTAGAAGATTTACAGAAATTTTATTCCTTTACCATCATTACCTTCAAACCTGTGGATTACGAAGAGAGATTTTTGGCAAGTACAGTGTTATTTTTAGGGAACTTTTTGATTCTAAGAAAATGTTCATTATAAATAAAGCGGAAATATTAGAGGAAAGCTTGGAAACCCGGTCATAAAACTCCGTACCCTTAGCAGGGTAAAGACAGAGTCATAAAAAAATATATAGATCATAAAAAATCCTGATGACCTCTCTCATTGAAAGTTTTATTTTTCTTAGCTAAAACTCTAGCATTATAGGATAAGTGCATATCCAGGCTGATCTACCACTGTCTCAATTATCAATAGGAATGTACCATTTTACTTGCTCTCTGTGGGTTTTGCAGGCTGCTCTGTTCTCTTGGTAGACTTACGTCAGATTCTTAAAATGTATCTGTTACAGCACAAATGGGTATTCATTAAAAGATTCAGAGTCAGTTATTTCTACTTTGTAGCATAGATGCATTCCCCAGGAAAAGGTCTTGTAAACAACTATATCAGCAACTTTTCCTGTGGGAAAACACATTGTCTCATGGTAGCAATGACAGTCTTAAGCTCAAATATGTATTCATTGAGAATCAGATAATTAATTCTTGGTAAGAGATTTTGTATATATTTTAGAAAATAGTATGATTCAATAAAGAATGCAGAAATGAGGAACAGAGAGCTGGCTGAGCTATAAACTTCAGCCCTGCATTTCTCCTGAAAATATATTTTAATGACTGACCCTTTTTTGGGGTGTCAGATGCTAATCCTCAGGTAATATTTAAATTTTGATAGGCTCATTGGGAAAACCACAATCTAGATCTGATGATCAGGAAGTCTAGTGAGGTTCATTACTGTTGGTCTTTAGATACAAAATGGTATTTCTAAATAATTCAGACAAACAAAGAACCAACTGGATCATAATGTTAAGAGTTCTTCTCTTGACAAAGAAAGTCAGTGATGCTGCAGATTTTCTGACACTTAGTGTGTTGATTGGCATGATACTGTCATTATTTTCCACCATATATTTTGAATTCTCTGGGAAATATAAAAGAGTATGCAAATATTCTATTTCATGCTTTACAGGATATAGCGTTTATCCTCCTAATGCTCCAGCCAAAATCAGCACCTGGATGAAAAGCAGCTGGCTAAAGCTGAACCCAGGAAAATTAATGCTATGTGGAAAAGGGAACCTCTCAGAACTTGCCTCTTCATTCCACAATACCTGCCCCCAAACCCTTAAAATGCTAGTTATCATTTTCCACCATTATCAAGGATTTGGCTCTTTTACAGGGCTCTTCATGTATGTGGGATTTCCTACTTCACTTTTACTAGCAGTTTTATAAATTATATTAATACTGAAATTGCCCTGCTTTCTCAAGAAATATTTTCTCTCATTGCCTGTGTATCTTCCTTTAACACTAAAAGGACTTACATTTTTCTGTTGAAAACTTGTCTGTTTATTTTCTGACTTCTGTTTTAAGTGTTATTGTCCTCTTATCCACTGTCTGTTCAGATTAATTATCACTAGTGTGTTATTTTTAGTTTAGTTTATTTCTTCCTTTCTATTTTCTCTCTCCTGCTGCCTTATGTACCCTTTAGTTCACTGATTCAGTACTATTTGGTGCAGTAGGAATGTTATATTTACTCTTAAAAACATGCAACTCTACTGGAGGTAAGTCACTTGATCCTTCTGTCTCATACAGAACTTAGACTTTCAGGCTCAGACTGATGTTGCTTTGCTTTTCATTATTACCTATCACAATCACCTTTCTATCAAAGTCAGAGATTATTGAAAGGATGGATTTTGTCAGTGTATCTAAGGCAGCATCTAGGAAGAGTTGAAGCAAATACAGCCATTGACCCAAGTAGCCCTTCGCAATGCAGTTTCCGAAGAGTCCCCACACAAAACAATATGGGAATGAGATGTGCCACATAATTTTGTAGAGTATTTTTTTCCTTCCTATTTATTTTTTATGACACAAATTTTTGTTTAGTAGCCTGCAGGCAGTGGGACCACGTACAGTCTTTCCATGAACTCAGTGCTGAACCTCATTAGGATCCAGATCCCTTGTGGCCCAGTTTGAGACAAATTTGGAGGAACGTCCAAAATGAACGTCCTCTGATAGAAGGCAGGTTTCAGCCACCCCTCCCACACCATGTTTGGGAAAGAAATATTCCTTGGAGGAAAGTGAAAGAGGGAAAAACCCCCTATTTATTTAACAAACACACGGGAAAAGAATAATGCTAAGTAATAAACCTCTCGCTGTGGAGACAACCTGGTAAAATTCAAAGTTTTTCTGTAGCTGTGGCTGTTCTCTTTCTGGAGCTGGGGTGTGGTCCTTCCAGGCCACAGTGTGGGCCTCTCGGTGCTGGTGATCCGGACCGGAGCAGCACAGTCCAAGGAAAGTTCTTGCCTCAGCTAGTGAGCCACCTAAACAGCAAAGAACTTTAGTTCTCTGTTTCTCTCCTGAGAAAAAGCCAAAAAGCTTGGGGAAAAAAAAAGGAAGGGTGCTTCCTCCACTCTTGCTGCCGCAGAAGCACACAGAGGAGTGTGTGTCTGTGTCCTTGAACACAAATCTGCTTTGAAAAGTTCACCTGGCTCTTTTTCCTTTCTCTCGCACCCAATTTTAAAGCCACAGAAAGGCAAAGGATTCATGTCTGGGCATAGAGCAGTGGTAGGGGATACAACATCATAAAGTCACCCCAAGGCACCTTGCAAACCAATTAGGCATGGACGGAACATTGCCAGGAGCGGTGTGGCAAATTTAAATGGCTCCAGGGAGTATGAACGACCAGAAGCACAGAGAACAGGGCAGATATGGTTCGTGAAAGGACATGGTGTGACAATTTGTGGGGCAGATTGTGCAGGCAGGGAGAGTGTGAAGGGCACTAAGGTGCTGCAGCACAGGCAGTTAGATAAGTTGCAGGTCATTACACTTGCTGAGAGGTTTATATTAGGTACTAGGAAGAAATTCTTTACTGTGATGGTGGTGAGGCGCTGGCAAAGGTTGCCCAGAGAAGCTGTGGATGTCCCATCCCTGGAGGTGTTCAAGGCCAGGTGTGATAGAGCTCTGAGCAACGTGGTCCAGTTGAAGGTGTCCCTGCCCATGGCAGAGGGGTTGGAACAAGATGATCTTTAAGGTCCTCTTCCAACTCAAACCATCATTCTATGACCTAAGACATCTAAGGGAGACTCCTTTGACCCTCAGTAGCATAGTCTGAGATGTCCTTCTGCCTGAAAGGACATCTTTCCCTGTCCAAAAAGATTTGGCCCTCTTTGAAAAAAGGACCTTCATGATTCAGTCTAGTAGTGATGCCATTGCTTCCGTCAGTAATGGTTCACATCCATTTTAATCTGCTACGCAGGAAGCTAAAAACATCATGGACCAACCAGTGTTGAGATTTCTCCGATTTTGGAGACAATAGAAACACTCTCTCCAAAAACAATTTCTTCCCTTCATTTTGCTCTTCTTAGCATAATTAAATTTTTAAAAAGCCCCTAATGAATCAGACTTAATATCAACAGATCTAAAAATACTAAGTATATACATGACATTTTTCTTNCGAAAACCATGCGGCCGGGTGCGGCCGAACCAGCGCGCGAACCTCTTTGTCTGACTTTATCGTGATATCATTGGGGCTTGGGAATGCCTGTTTCTCTGTAGCGAGCCGCGATTAGTTACTCTGTTTTGTATCCCTCCCGTTCCTTTTCCTGCCTAGATCATCCTCAAAAAGGGGAAAGCTGGGCGGGGTTTTGCCTTTTTCCTCGAAGCTGCTTTTGGGAGCGGGCCCCAGCGGGCTTGCTCCTAAGAAAATAAACTAAGGAAAAAGGACAGACTTCTGGTTCTTTTATTCTGCTTCATCGGGACCCCTGCAAGCAGGACTTTTAGCCCTTTCCCCAGAATTAAGCCAGAGAGCACCGGGAGGCCCTCTCCACCTCGCTGGTGGTCAGGCTCTCCTCGAGGTGGATCCCGCAGCTGAACTGGGACAGAGCTTGCAGGGGAAAACACAACATTTATGTGTATGAGAAAACTCAGATACTTAAATGTGTTTTGTACCATGGCATAGAAAGGCTAAATGTGGCCATAAATGAACCTGGATAATAAAATTCCTATATTGTACATGACTTGTTACATAATTTTGCATGTGTCTTAATTTCTAGCCAAGAAAATCACTGGCATAATATTTACTAACTTTAAAAACACACAGATTTATCAGTGTAACTATTAATCCAGTATTCAGAATAATTGGAGGACCAAATTGTGTGGTGGGACTTGACCCAGAATACTTTTTTCCTCCCAAGTTTACTACAGGAATTAGTCTATATTGTTGGAAGTAGCAAAGTGGCACCACGGGGAAGAATCCACGATGTCAAACTCCTGGGGATCCGAGGTGCACGATGTGCATTTTGAGGGCTTTAGTTGAGACTAGTAATGTGGACCACTTCTAGCTTGTACTTGTGTATTGAAAATGTTAGTGATGGGAGTGGGTTAGATGCTCTCCTGAAGCCTGTTTTCCATTTCATTTCCAGGGAACAGGAATCCAGTCTGTACCCCCAGGACCACTTCATGAAACAAACCTGAGCGAAGAAATTTGTGATTATTAACTGTTATATTCCAAAAGCACACTCCTGGATGTAAAATGAAATGCTAATCTAGACATAAGGCTGTCCAGATATGTTAGTGAATGTCCATCCTTTCCACTAATCAAAACATGGTTGGACAAGTCCCTGAGCAACCCGATCTAAGTTGGCTCTCCTTTGAGAAGGTGGTTGCACCAGTTGACCCACAGAGATCTCTTTGAATCTAAATTATGATTTTGTATGCCCCTGGTAGAAGGAAGATGTTGCTGTCATCTCAATACTTTTATGGTGTAATTATTAATATGTAAACAGTGTTATTACTTCAATTTGTTGAATATAATTTTCATTCTTTCATACTTCTTTCTCATTTTCATAGCTAAACTGGTTCTGATTTATGAAACCATTCGAAGTGTACTGGTGGGAATTTCCCTTACACCCCTCATTTATAGATTGCTACAGAAACATCTTAATAAAAAACCACTGAGGGGTAATTAAAATAAAAGCATTCTACATACAGACACAGCTGACAATAACTGGAGAGGTTCTTCAGCTTCACCTTATTTCAGAGAAATTATCAAGGCTTCTTCAAACAGTAGGATTAACCATTTCAAATATCTAACTGCAAGTATTTTTTTATAGTGTGAATTAAAATATTGGAGACCAAAGAGAGGTTGAAGAGGGAACCCAAGGCAGACTTACTCTGGGCATACTCCCCAGCAGCCTCTGATGCACCATGTCTGGTGATGCTGTATGGCCACTAAAAGAAAAGCTGCCATCGAAGTGTGGCACCTTGCTGTATTTGGTGAACATCTGAAATGTGGTGTTACACACGAGCATATTGGCTAGTTAAAAGTTTCTCTAATTTCCACAGTGCCAAGCAAATCAAATTGCATTTTTTCCAGGAAATGACTCCATACATATTGACTCAAAAACCTGCAAGACTGCAAGTTTAAGTGTTGTGGAATGTAAAGGGGTAAGAAAGTGCATTTCTATTCTAAATACTTTGCTATTTCTCAAAGACAAAAAAGAAATTGCTAAACTCTAGCAATAATGGAGGCTGAGGTGGAACACAGATGATTATCTGATATTTTTATGGGGACTTAATAGCCATTGCTTAGAGTACTGTTTGCCATCAGGAAATACATAACCAACCATTCAAACCAGCAAGCTTCTCTGACCTTCCCCTCTTTGGTCCTCAGGAAGACAGATTTTTGTCTTTGATTGGTTTTTGTTACGCATTATTTATTAATTTGCTTTATTTTATTTTAAGGGGAAACCATTGACTTTTTGTTTTTAATTTAAATGTCAGAGAAATACATATCACAGCTACAGGTAAGCTGCCCGTGATTCCTTGTATTATATTTTCAGGGAGCCTTTTGTAAGGAAAACCAATGATTTTGTCTTTTCAAGTGTAGACTTGCCCATAAATTTTCACTTTCACCACCTTAGATCATGCAGAATCATATCCTATAAAGCTAGGAAGTTCAGATCTTCCTCCTGGGCACCCATCAGGAAATTTTCTAGCAAATTTTTTTTATATTTCGCTTCCGCACTTAGAGGAATATATCAGTAGCAAAACTTAAAAAAAGAAACCAAAACAAAAGATCCTGTAAATCTCTGATTCACTTTTTTCAGTTCATTTGGATCCAGAAATTACTGCCCTTTTCCTGTCCCACCCTTCCCTCAGTCTATGCCCTATTTCTAAAAGCATGAGCCAGTCAGTTCAATTGAAACAACTCCACTGCAGAAGATGATCACAAGCAGCATGAAGAAATGGACAAGGGATGTCCAGTTCAAATAGTGACTACACAGTTGCACTTAGGGTCATATAGGTACTGGGTGGAAGATATACTGATGGACTGAAAATGCTGAACATCCCAGAAAATTAATAAGTTCCAAATAAGGAGTAAAATGATGAGTTCAGACCTATAAAGGAGATCAGGAAGTTGTGGGATGGGATGGCAGAAGTACCAACCATTGGACAAAAACTCACTAACTCTACTCTGCATGGAATGGGACTTCCTTTCAGTGTATTAAGGCTGAGGTTTCCCCATCAGAGAGTACAGTGAAATCAACTTCACTCCTAAGAAATAGTAACTTCGAATGTGGAATATCTTAGAAATCTGTTTTTCAAATTCAACCAGGGTGTGCTGGTTTTGGTAGAAGAGTTAATTTTTCTCACAGTGGCTAGTACAGGACTATGCTTTGGATTTGTGCTGAATACATGTTGATAATGGAGAGATGTTTTTGGTTTTGGTGAGTAGGGCTTATAGAGAGCCAAGGCATTTTCTGCTTTTGATACAGTTACCATGCTGGCGAGGAAGTTGGGGGTACTTTGGGAGTTGGGAGGAGACACAGCCAGGACTGGTGAGCTAAACTGATGCAGCGGTTTGACTTTGGCTGGGCTCCAGGCGCCCACCAAGCCTCTCTGTCACTGCCCTTCTCAGCAGGACAGGGGAACAAAAAATAAGATGGAAAACAACTCGTAGGTTGAGGTAAGGCAATTTACTATAGCAAAAAAAAAATAAAAGTGGAAGTTTGTGTGCCCATAAGCAAAGGCAAAAAGTTAATCTCTACTTCCCACCAGTGAGTGACGTGAAGACACTTCCAGGGCTTCAGCACACATCGTGCTTGCTCCAGAGGGCAAACATTGTAGAATAATCAATGTCCCCCCCCATCCCTTCTTCTTCCCTTAGCTTTTGTATCTATGGAATATCACTTTGGTTAATTTGGGTCAGCTGGCCTGTTGTGCCCACCCCCAGCCCCTTGATGGAGGGGGAGAAATGTTAGAGAGACAGCACTGCTCAGCAGTAGCCAAAACACCAGTGTGTTATCAACACCTTTCCAGCTCCCAATGCAAAGCACAGCACTGGTGAGGGCTGCTAGGGGAAAATGATCTCTATCTCAGTCAGACCCAATACAACTGACCAAAGAGATATTCCAGACCATGTGACATCATGCTCCATATATAAAGCGGGGGGGAAAGAAGAAAGAAGTGGGGGGACATTTGGAGTGATAGTGTTTGTCTTCCCAAGTAAACATTACATGTGATGGGGCCCTGCTCTCCTGGAAATGGATGAACACCTGGCTGCCCATGGAAAGCAGTGCATTAATTCCTGGTTTTTCTCTGCATGTGTTCGTGGATTTTGCTTTCCTTATTAACCTGTATTTATCTCACCCCATGAGTTTTCTAGCTTCCAGTTTCCTCCCTCCCAATTCTCTCTCTGGCCCTGCTGGTGTGGGAGTGGGCAAGTGGTTGTGTGGGGCTTGATTGCTTACTGGGGTTAAACCATGGATAAATGGAAGAGAGAAGCTGAAGGGTGTGTGAGGAGGACAGATTCAGCAAGTTTTGAAATTTGCTGCTGGAAGAAAAGAAAAAGAAAAAAAAAATTCTAGCATCATTCTCTTGCTCTTTTACCTTTTCCTTCCTGATCTTTTATCTGATTAATGACAAATTGTGTAGATGACAAATAATTTAAAATATTCATAAGTTAATTTAATGCTTTTCTATGTGGGACACTAATAACATTAGCTAGAGCCAGACAAAGCTTAGGCAGGCATTGTGCACGATTTTCCAATGGCTCTGCCAAAAGCAACTAAATGTTTAACACTCCAACTAATATTCCAAGCATAAGCTCTTTGTTTTGTAGATGTGAGAAAAGTTGCACTCATCTCACGAAATGTGTAGATTAAAATAACAGGAATTCACTGACATGCAAATACCATGCTTCACGCCAGGCAAGTAGGTTGGAGGATGTTTGAGCATTGGTCACCTCATAAATGATTTCCTGTACAAGTGGTCTGGCTGTGCCCAGTCCTCATGTACCTACGCAAGGTGAACAGAACTAGAAAAAATTATGTGGCTTTCTACTTCCGAAAATATTCTGCAGCTGCAGCTTCTTGCTTCTCAATGAATCTGTGTGCATCCCTCCAGGAAAGCTACCCTCTCAGACCCTACTCAAAGACAAGGAGATGACAAAAATAAATCAAGGCTTTAAAAATCCTCTAGTAACGGCCAAAATTCCTAAACCTGTAGAAACCACATCTACAGCCTGTAAAAGATCATTTCAGCAAAGCTGCAGCATGTTGCTGGAGGCATTAATTGTTTCTGCGTGGAATGCTGGTCACTAAGAGTGATTCAGCTGCAAATAAAATACAGAGGACCATTAACATTGTCTAGTCTCCTTCATCTTCATATCTACACAGAGTTACTGGTAGGTGTCTTTATAGATGCTGCAGAAACCCTTTGGTAAAAATCCTGCGCAGTATTGGGAATCTCCAATGGGTGACAGAGCAGCAGGGATCTGAGACTAGTATAATCCCATTATCAATATTTAATCACTTCAGTAGGATCATTAGAGCATAGAATCAGCTACAAAGACATATTATGGGTAGGAGAATCAGATGGCTGGTAATGTGAAGGGGAAAAGAATGAAATAGGAGAGATAATGTGAAAGAAAGACATTGAAACTAGAATAACTTTGCATTCAATGAATTTCTTTCTATCTGCCTCATACTCGGCAGATATTCATCTATTTCCCTGCATTTCTTGAATTTATTAATGATCAAGGAAGAAACCAAGACAATACAGAATACTGTACAAACTCCATAGCTAAGTCAATCTCACTGTTACACCACTAAATTAAAGGCAAAAAGCCCTGAGCCATGGCCAAATCAAAGATGAAACACCTGTCTCTCATTTATTCTGAGTTTAGAACTGAAAATGATGTCTTGATTTTACAGATGAAAATTTTGTAACTCATCCCAGCAGCTTGTAATCCTTCCCCATTCTGATCAACCCAACAGCAGCAGAGCTAAGAACAAAAGCAACATGAAAAGATCAACGTACTGAATCTCTTGCTCTTAGGTGTCTACCCATCATGGCTTCTGAACTCAATGCCAAGGTTTTAAACAAAGCTAAACATAAAATAGAGAATATGACAGCAACAAAACTGTTGAGCTGCTTTCTTCCAGCCCCAAACACATAGTAATAAAACCAAAATATGGCAGAAATATTTACTCTTGGTAGGCCAATGTAGCTTTCTCATCCTCAGGAACAGCAATTATAAAAAGCATCTTTCCCTGCTAGCAGTACTCTCCCTCTGCCCCTCTGATATTGTTAAATAAATCATCGTGATGAGATGCAGCCATTTCTCACTTCTGTAGGAGCCTGGTTTTCCCGAGATAAATACTGAATGCTTTCCTGAGGACAAGTGAGGAGGTTCAGGATGAAAACCTGGATTTCTAACTCTGCAGGAAAGCCTGATGGTCTAAACTTCAGCACTGAACAGAAAAAGATCACAGGTGTGGATGATCTATCAGGAAAAAATCACCAAACAAGAAAACAAACGAAAGTGCCCAGACCAAACCCAACCCCATCAATGCAGTAGTTCAGCACAAAGAATGAAGCATCCCATGCTGCACTAGACATCTGATAACCTGCTCCCAGGCTCTCTATGATTCAGCTTGGTTCTTGCCAGTACCAGCACTGAGGGCCCCTGCAAGCCTTTCACATCTGCAGCAGAGAGTCTGGAAGTGCAGGGAGCCCTGACATGAGCTGGGTACCCCAGGCCTGCCAAGCAAGCTGTTGGGGAGGTGGGTGAGTGGCAGCAACTCTGCTGCGTTTCTGTCAGAAAATAAGAGAAAAACTGTGTGTTTCCAAAGAACATTTAAATTTCATCAAAACAGCATTTTCCAGCACAATAATTTTTCCACCATGAAATTTTTGTCTCTCCATTTGTTAGGGTCATCATGCTTGGGTTTTTTGGGATTTACAGCTCCTCCCCTCACTAACCGCCCCCCTCCACATCTGTGACGTGTGGTCTGCACAGGGGACAATGAGGAAGCACCCGCTCCTGTGTGCTGTGCTGAAGGAAGGATGCTTGCTCCTCCTCCTCACCTCACAAGTCACCCTTCTCAAGCACCACATTTAAGTCCTAAATTTGCATATGTGTATCAGCACCGAACAGAAGGTCAATAGTATAAAAAAATTCAGTTAACGTGTCTAGCTGTTCCTGAAATAATTACATAATGAATATTGCTCAACACATACTTACTGCTTTACCAATGGTGTTCTCTGCCATAAGGTTGACCAGAGCAATACTAGTCTCTCTTAGACCTAGCAAAAGATGCAAAAGAAAAAAAAACAACAAAAACCTCAGATTAAACTATTAATGTGGGGTTTGCCAGGAAGAGAAAAATATTGCTGTATAGTAGTTGCAGTCGCAGCAACATAAAATAATGTTTCCTGAAATAAAGAGCTTTCATATAAGAAGTGATAGCTCCTCATTACTCTCATATTGACTTATATAAAGATATCATTGATCTGTGGCATTGTCTGCTACAGGATATTATTGTGGCAAATACTGATTTCTAAACAATTATTTTGGTGAAGATTGTTATTGGGTCACCAATATTCATGTCTATGAAAAACTGACTACCTGCTGAGGAAGAGAATACAATTCAGTTTTTAATAGGAAAAAACCAAACCAGCTTGAGAAATTGGAAATTCTGATTCCTGTAACTCTCGTTCTGACATTGTGTCCTTCCACAGCCTTGAGCAGGGCACTTGAGTTTTCTCTGTCAGAAGATCAATTATTAACTACTTCTTTTGGCTCCTTGAATGATTTATTCTGTTAATGTTTTTAAAATGCTTTGCTGATGAAATCCAAACACATAAAAATCCACTGTATTATAACAATATCAGAGGTTTTATTTCCTTATTTCTTGCTAAAACATCACATGCTGAGCATCACTGTGACACTGTAATTACTTTTTTTTTAAAATAAAAGTCACAGAATATTAATCTATAATGCAGTTTTCAGGTTCCATGTTTCCCCACCATTTGCAAGTAGCTAACTTCTACTATAGGAACACTTGTGATAAAAGTACAATAGATATTTGGCACTGAAAATTAATGCTGTAGCAGAATCTGATACATAAGTAGTTATATCCCAAAACTACTGCTTCAGTTAAAAAAAAATCTATTGTTTGGAAGTACATATGAAATTTATAGCAAAGACACATATTTGACCAGTAAAGCTTTTTGTACACTCTCCAAATATTATCATCTTGCAAACCTAAAATTCTGTCTCCATTTTCTATTTAATAATAGGATCCCCTCCAAAACTGCCACCCTCTGAGGGTTTGTCTGAGCAATGAGCACAGGAAGCACAAATACTCAGGTACAAATCAGGTTGGAATTTCCTTTTATCTGGAGCTTCCAAACTGAGCAGTTCACAGATTTTCCTCAGCATTTTATTACTTTTCTGGACTGTTTCATCATGGAACACATGTTGAGTTTATCTCTCACGTGAGATTATCTTGTTACAGGTGATCTGGTTATAGCATGTCCTTGATGAAGAACAATCTTGTAAATAGCTTTCCTGCTCAAAGACATGTCACATCAAATCCATCTTGTATCTGGATCTCAGCTACATATAAATACCTTCTGGAGCTACCCCTGCTTAGACTGATGATGCTTGTTCTGCTTAGGAGTCAAATGTCTCACAAAAGACTTATTCAGCGAGTGGAATTTATTTCACATAAAAACAGTTATAACAAAATTTTATCTCAATGACCATCATTTTTCTTCCTATAAATCACAGAGTTGCCTATTTCACAGTTTTTCTTGAACACTGTCATCTGTTACATTTTGGCTGAAGTGAAAACATAGGTCAAAACCATTTTCTACGGATCTACATCTGCAGGGAAAGTGATGTGAATAATATTTCCTCTGAGCCACCATCTGACTTGGGAGACTTGTGCACATAGTTCAAGGTCCATGAAAACTGTGCAAACACTATGTATTTCTGGACACAAAGAGGAAAAATAATCCATACTTTGCCCCGGAATCCTTGTACATCAGAAGGCAGTTCTGGATGTTGGGAAATTGATGACATCTGCACACTTACACACATACAATCCTGTTATGGCTCTGGTATTGTTTGCCAGCATATTAGTGGGATTAAACCAGATATCTCCAGTACTACCATAAGTAGTACTCTAACTGGTTAGTTAGACACTGGTCCGAAAAGTCTTGTCAAGAACTTTCATGACATCCTTTTGTAGGGTGTAACTTATGAAAATACAATGAATGATCATGTTATTAATCAGACGTTAGATAGGATATAGGTCATATTTTGAACGAATAACAAAATTATTTCATTGTTATCGGATCGGGAGATGTTTTCAATAAAAACCCTAAAGTGTATTATTTGTAACAGATGTGGTTATGCATTCTCCATTTAGAATCATGGCTTTATAAAGTTTTGGGAAGCTCTAATGTTTAACTTCAATGATTCTTGTGAACAATTCACCTCCTGTCTTACATGGTGCATCATGAGTGGGGAGAAGAGGTAGGAAATGTGATCTGAAGACAAGACATCTTTGCATTTGAGAATGTGACTTACAGTCATTGTCACAATGTCAAGAGGAGGTCCTGGCACACAGCAGAGATAAGAAAAAAATCCTCTGAAGAAAAGGAGTATCAGATGCTGAACAATGCACAAACCTCTGCAGAGAGACAGATGGAGGTCAAATGCAATAGCTGAGTAGAGGAAATAACTATAAAAAGTTATAATAAAGAATTGCAAGCAACTAACACGGCTGAATGGTTTGCTGAGACCAAGCTCTGCTCACTAGGAAGTGACTATAGGTTGCTTTGGCATAGGAAACT
>WEIT01000608.1:2610-13609 GCA_013389985.1 Dryoscopus gambensis | reverse complement strand
AGTGAAATTACTGTAGTAGGACACCCTTTGGAAATGTAGAGCAAAAAAGATTTTTTTTCCTTGCAATATTGTTAACTCAGATACGTGTTTTGCGTTTTTGTAAGGTAAATAGAACCTATATAGCTAACTGTTACTGAAAAGCATCATTGGGAATTACAAATTGACTATATATCGGCAAATCCAAAAGAGAGAATCTTCTTTTAGCATTGAAGTAAACCATCTAAAAATTTCCTCTCTAGGGATCAGCAGACTGCGACTTATTTATCTGTTTTTGGCAAACGTGAGAGAGACACACACACACACAGTTTTCTGTATTTTTTTCTCCCGTGGTTGAGATGCTTGCACGGGTTTCCTCTCAGTTGGATTTTGTTGGTATTTATATTGGTATTTAAAATATTTCAAGAGATACTAGACCTGTTTGCTCAGGTCTAGCACACACATATTTTTTACACAATATGTTCTTCTTGCTGTTTCCATTCAGTGTCTTTAAAGCATTTAGGAATATGCTAAAGTACAGTTGAAATCCCTGGGATTTAAGTCCCCAATAATTTTAGCACTTGCTAATGCATTCCTTAATTAGAAGACCAACAGATAAGGTTACACAGTTGCTACTCTTATCAAGAAGGTCTCCAGAAAAAAACCAGTGCAGATGGTGTTGCAATCATCGCAGCTACTACATTCCAAGTTTATTCATTTGACGTGTGTTGGCTGGTAAAACACATGCACCTGATAGTGCACATTCCTGATGGTTCTTTCAGGGACACAGACCAGTCTAAATCTAATAACAAAGAGAAGATATTAGCAGAGATCTTTGATCTACTTACTCTAGTACCTTCAGTTTTAATATTGGGCATTTCTTTTGATGAGAATTTATATTTTTATTGAAAATAATGTATAGTTGAATGAGAAAATTCCATAAAAATCTAATTACAATAATTACAATTACTCATTTAATCTATCTTTGTCTTTGTAAGTTGCCATTTTACTTGCTTTGATTTCTGAAGATTGATCAAACTCATGCAATAACATCATCATCTCTGTGGACTGCCGTAGAACTTCCTGCAGTAATTATTCTTTATGAAACTTATATTTTTATAATTTACTCTTCTTTTTTTATGAATCTTATACAATTCAGAGAACATTTTTTCTTCTCCAAAATAGAAAAATTTCTAAACCAATAACAAAATTCAGAAAAGCCATCTTAGTACCTGGAGAGAATATTAAACCATATTGTTTGTTTCCTTATTAACAGTGTTATTTGTCAGGTCATATTTTTGCTCATCTTGTTGTTTTTCTCTTTCAACAACAATTCTTAGAAACTAGGCATTCAAAAGTGCATAAAGAGTAGAAAATGAAAAAAACAAACAAACAAAACCCTGGAAAATACCCCAGAATCAGATGAAGATATTTTCTTCAGACAAATGTTTACAAACACTATTTTCCTGTTACATGCCTATTTTTTGAAATGGAAAAATACAGAATTAAAAAATCAAATCTCTGTCTCTTTCTTCTCATCATTCCATTTTAAAGTAATACATTTTTCTAAAATATAGTTTCAGTTTACTGGCATAACTAAAGAGGATGTATTTCTTAGCATTTTGAATTTCCACTGAAATCACAGGTTACAGATTATTTGCTCAAGAATATATTTAGTGGTTGCAGTTTTTTATTGTTTCAGAGTATTGGAAAAGATATAAAAATATATATCCACCATTCCTGTTATGTAAGTTACAAAAGTAAGATAGTGGTATTTTGCTCTTTCTCTGACCTACATTATGAAACTATTGAAAATGTTGCTATGATGTGTGAAATATAGATAACATAAAAAGATAAAATAACTCCAAATAACACAGAGAACATGAAAACTGTAAATCATATACCATGAATACTAAAAACTATTTTAAGAACATATGTAAACCATTTTTTTTTCCTTATGGTTTTTGAAAGTAGTTGTATGTAATAATTTTTAACATCAGAATTGGATGTTTATTAATTTTATTTTTAGTTTGGATCATGTTGTCTTTGCTCTTTAGGTAGTTTTTTATGTGACTCAGTTTTTCATAGCTATTAATATTATCTTTTGGGACTGTAGGAGGTAATTTTAATAACTACTTTTTATCAATGTCCTCCATCAGCTATGATAGGCAGTGCCACCTTTGTTGATTATATAGCAGATGCAAGGCACAATCCAAAAAAATTTAAGCCAAAACAAATGTTCTTTTTAAATGTTTCAGAATTATTCATTTCAGAATTTTCCTCAATAACAATAATGCATTCAAGTTTATAAAACCATATTTTATTTAGAATGAACTGATTCAATTGTGGGGGGTTTTGTTTGGGGTTTTGTTTTGTTTTTTTTTTCTTTAGCTAGCACAATGACTTCATGCAGAAGAAAAAAAATGGAAAAAAATTAAGCCATTAAATAAATTAATTTATTTTTTAAAAAAATTAGAAAAACATGGATTTGTTGTAGCAGATGATGAAAACACTAACAAATCACAGGCTTTTCCAAGCATAGACAAGTGTGAATACATAGGACCAGAAGGTATTGGAAGCAGATTTGAAAACAGACTTATTGGTGCCACAAAGCTTCCAGAATAGCCTTTTGATACATTTCAGAGGAGTTTTTGAAGTACACATGTACTTTCATCACTATTTACACAGCTGATGATTGGCTGTCATTTCACACTTTTAATGTTTCGTACCTTGAATAGAAAATCCCACTTATCATATGTATGCAGCAAAGGATTGGGATCACCACCACCCATAACTCTCTCTCCTCTAAATCATTCAGCAGGACATAGTAGACATCATTTTTCCATTCCTTCAGCAAACACACCTGAAAAACCTACATGACCAAAGGGCAGAAGTGACAGACAGGCACTGACAAAACAGTTTGTGAACAAATCTGAGCAGAAGCTTTGTTCTTCATTCCTGTTTGTTCCAGACAGATCCAAAGACCTTTGGTATGGATTTACTTATAAATTCAAGAAGGTGATCAAAAAGTTAGTCTCAATTATAATTTAAAGCCTAGAGCTGAAATGATTTTAAGGTCTCTGATTGCAGTCCGAGGTCTTAACCTTTAGTCTGGAGGGTTAGTTGTGGCTGTATTTTATCCACAGGAGGAGCTGGTCAGCAGTGAAATGTATAAATTATTTAAAAACTCCTTGATCCTATTGCATAGTCTATTTAATTTTTATTTTAAACAAAAGAAGCCAAGAACATAGAACAGAATTCAGACACACTCCAGCCCAGCTACATTGTCTACATGATCTGAAAATGAGGATCCAAATCCCTTTAGGCACTTACTGTTTGACTGGGGAGAACATCTTATTTGGAAGTACAAATGAAATTATGACCCTGGTGATGTAGCACTGGTAAAATAAAACTAGCAGAGAGACTATAAAACTTTTTATTGTATGTGTCTGCATTTTGAAAATGTTGGATACATGTAAGTAAACTAAACCGTCACTCTTTATAATGCTGTTTGTTTGTTTGTTTGCTTTTTGTGAAATGTGATTGGTATGAAATATATTAGAAAATATTAAACCCTAACTACATTAAACTGTCAAGATGCCAATGTACAACTTATCATGCATTAATTTGCTGGAAAACTGTGAGGATGCTTGTAGCACTAAATAAAAGAACCCTCAAGGACACAACACAAATGAAACAGCCCTCTCCATCTCATTTACTGATCTACAGCTGTGCAGATGCACAATATTTTCTGGAGCAAAAGAAAATTGTTAAAATATCCAAATGAATTATCCCAGCATTTTTGTTAACACAAAAGAAAGCTAGTTTTTGGAACACTTTGCTACATCGACAGTCAGGCTACATCATATTCATTTGTTCAATATCATTCTACAAGAAAAAAATCATAAATATACATCCCGGTTTGACGCCAGTTTAAACGCCAAGCACACGAAATCCAATTATATGCATAAGGGTAATATGGATATATTGAGGAAAATATAACAGAATTTTGGGGCAAAACAAGGTCCACACTTAAACAGTTGCAATATACAGAAAAGTATATTACTAACAGAATGAGAAGTGAAACAAAAAAGAAACTATAAGAAATCAAAGCAAACCTTTAAACACCTTTCTTTCCCAATGCATCCTTCTTTATTACAAACCTTTCACAAGTGAAAACAAAACAAAAAAAACCAGGATTTTGTTCAAAGTTGCACTTTTTAAGAGTCTTATTATGCTTAAGGAAAAGAGGTTCTCCTACTGTGCCATAGAATTTTCACAAACCAACAGTCCGCCCGAAGAAACAATCTGTGGAAGTGAAAAAGGTATCTCTCCCATGAATCTTTCACACAGGCCACAGAAAAAAAATAGGATTTTAGTCTTTTAAAGATGAGTTATCTCAGCCTGAAAGGAAAGGTTCTCTGCCTCGAATCTCTAACAGCTTCTCACAACTT
This sequence comes from Dryoscopus gambensis, assembly GCA_013389985.1. NCBI lineage: Eukaryota > Metazoa > Chordata > Aves > Passeriformes > Malaconotidae > Dryoscopus > Dryoscopus gambensis. The sequence continues at coordinate 9,179 of WEIT01000608.1, read as the reverse complement.
CTATATGGCCTGGCATGGGCCTTTCTTTAAAGTCACAGACTGCACAAGAATTTCCCATCCCCCCAGGTTTTTTCAAATGGATTAAAGTTTTTTCTATGGCTTTGCAAGAAGCATTTTTAAGCTCCACAACTAAAGTGAGACAGCTCTCTTTTCCCATTGCCATCTAGCTGCCATCCCACGTGGTCTCGCTCTTCCCCTCTGTTTCTGACCTTGGGGTTGCCGTGTTCAGCTTTGTCCCATGTGACTTTACTTTCTCTTCCTTTCCGGCTGACTTGAAAGAAAAGGTGTCCTTGCTGGCTGCAGTGAGTGGTGTTTCTTTGGTTCTGGCCAGAGCTGTGCTGGATGCAGGGGTGCCCTGCCGGCCCCGCTGGCTCCGTAGGGGGTCTCACTGGCTTCACATCATCATTATGGATGCTGTATCTTTTACATGGTTCCAGTGGACGGGGATGGATCCACGGGATCTGGTTGCAGGTCTGTTTATTGGCCAGATCCCACAGCTCGGGCTCCAATTGTCTTTGCTGTGCTCCGGAGGGAGTGCACCTGGGAGCTGCACTGCATCTTGGTGGTTTTTTTGTTCCTGCTAGATGGAAAAAAAATTCTTTTAGTTTATTTCCCTTCTCCCTGCCTGGCCTCCCTGTGTTCCTTCCCTTTTCTCTGGTTCGGGGAGCCTGCAGAGTGACCCTGGCTAGTCCAAACCTTGGGGAGGGCCAACCATTGAGCAAGGGGATGAAAAGGTCCGCCAGCTTTGCCTGCCGCAAGGAGGAGGACCGTTGCCATAGAGTCGACAATATTTTTTTCCGACTGCCCTTCTCAAGGCTGCTGTGTGGACTCCCCTTCCACTTCGCCTTTCCCTCCCCTTTCCCCTCCCCCTTCCCCCCTCCCTTCCCCTTCCCCTTCCCATTTTTGGAGAGTGGGGGGACCCGTTGCCAGGCCCTGTGCTTTTTCCTGCAGCACACATTTGTTGTATTTTGAGTTTTTTCTGTTCTGCCCTGTTTTATTCTGTGTTAACAAAGAGTTCGCGGGGTTTTTTCCACATTCACCTGCTGCTATCAATTTGTCTTGTTGGCGAAGGAAAGGGGGAGGCACTTTCTCTTTGGAGTATGTGCTCATTCAGAAACGTATCTTTCGAAAATCTGGTCTCCAAAAGAGAGAGAACCCAACATTAAACCTTATTCTAATCATAACCGTGACCCCAACCCTAATTGTAAACCTAATCCTGACCCTAAAGAAACCCTAACCAAACCCTAAACCCTAAACCTAAACCTGAGCCTAACCCCAACCCTAACCAGTCCGTTTTTTTATTTTAACCTTCCAGTCGCTGCTATCAATTTGGATTACGGGCAAATGAAAGGGGAGGGACCTTTCCCTTTGGAGGAGGAGATAATTACAGACCGTTTCTTCTGTAAGTTTTCTCTCCAAAATGGAGACAACCCAAAATTCAAGCCAAACCTAAACCTATCCCTAAGACTAACCCTAACCCTAATATTAAACCAAACTTTAAAAACATACGCTGGCTCTAATACTAACCCTAAGCCTACCCCAAAACCTAACACCAACATATCACTTACCCAAGCCCTAAAACTAAGATCAAAACCTAACCCTAGCATTAATGCTAACCCAAAACCTAATCCTAATATTAAATCAAACTTTAAAAATAAACACCGGCCCTAATACTAACCCCAAGCCTACTCCGAATACTAAAAAAAACATATCACTTACTCAAGACCTAAAACTAAGACCAAAACATAACCCTAACATTAATGCTAACCCAAAATCTAATCCTAAACGGAAACATAACACTAACCCTAAATGTAACCTTAAACTCAAACCTAAAGCTACCCCAAAACTAACGCTAAATTTAATTCTAAATCTAGCCCTGACCCGAAACCTAACCCTACCTATAACCCTAAACAAAACCCTAACCCAAACCCAAAATCTAACCCTAACCGTAATCCAAACCCTAACCCTAACACTTAAACAAACCCTAACCCTTAACCTAATCCTAACCCTAAGACTAGCCCTAACCCTAAACCTAAGCCTAAGCCTAAACCTAACCCTAACCCTAACCCTAACCCTAACACTAACTCTTTGTTTTGGAGACAAAATTTTGGGAGGAAATGCTCTGGAATGAGTGCATCTTCCAAAGAGAAATGGCCTCCCCCTTTCCTCCGCAATGAGACAAATTGATAACAGCAGGTTAAAGTTAAATAAACCTGAACTGTTTTTTAACACAGAACAAAACAGGAAAAAAAGGATAAAAGGGGAGGTGAGGGGGTGGGGAAGTGCCTTCAAGGGACCAAAAAGGATTGAGTAAAATAGTTAGATGTTAACTTCAGAAATGTATCTTCTATCCACACATGGACACACTTACCACCAGCAGAACAGGAAAACTCAAGTAAAATAAATGCCCAGAGAAGGAAAAAACACACGGGCTGGCAACTGGTCCCCCCAGTTTCCGGGAAGGGGAAGGGGAAGCGGAAGGGGAAGGGGAAGGGAAAGGGAAAGGGAAAGGGGAAGAGGAATGGGAACGGGAACGGGAAGGGGAAGGGGGAATCCACACAGCAGCCTGGAACAGGGCAGATGGAAAAAACCCCCTGTTGACACTCTGGTGCCGGTCGTCTTCCCCACAGCAGGCGAAACTGGAGAACAGATGGAAAAAACCCGCTGCCTCTCCAGTGCTGGTCCTCCTCCTCGCAGCAGGCAAAGCTGGCAGACCTCTGCATCCCCTCGCTCAACAGCTTGGCCCTCCCCAGGGTTCAGACCAGTCGGGGCCACGTCATGGGCCCGCCAGGGCCACCCCACAGGATCCCCAGACTGGAGAGAAGGGAAAGAAGGCAGGGAGCCCAAGGGGAGGGATGGAAAAAACCCAAAAAAACCTTTTTTCCAGCTAGCAGGAACAAAAAAACCACCAAGAAGCAGTGCAGCGCCCCCAGTGCACTCCCTCCAGAGCACAGTGGAGACCACTGGAGCCTCAGCCACTGGACCTAGCTGTTAAACCAACCCGCACCTGTGTCCCGCGGCTCTGGCCCCACCTGTCGTGTCCATCTTAAAGATACAGCATCCTTGGGCATTAAGCAGAGCGTTAAGGCATAAAGAAGCCTCATAACATCACCCCAGGACATAGGGTTAGGGCTAGGGTTTGGGTTAGGGTTAGGGTTAGCATTAGGTTTAGGGTTAGGGTTTGGGTTTGGGTTACAGTTAAGGTTAGAGTTAGGTTGTAGGATGGGTTAGGGTTATGTTTGGGTTAGGGTTAGGGTTAGAGTTAGGGTAAGGTTAGGTTTAAGGATGGGTTAGGGTTACATTTGGTTTAGAGTTAGGGTTAGTGTTAGGGTAAAGTTTAGGGTAAGTGTTAGTGTAATGATTTGGGTTTGGGTTTGGGTTCAGGTTAGGTTTAGGTTTTGGATTTGCGTTTGTGTTTGAGTCGGTTTAAGGTTGGGGCTCGAATTAGTGTTAGATTCAGGTTCTGGGTTCGGTTTAGGAATATGCTACAATTTTTATTTGCTGTGAGGAGGATGTTGATCACACGACAATGTTTTGGATATAGCTGAGGTCAAACAGCATCAAGGCTTTCTCTCCAATTCCACCAGCGAAGGTCAGTAGGGTAGAAGTGGTCAAGAGTTTTTGAGGGACACAGCTATTACAGCTGTACAAAATATCCAATGGGATATTACTTACGGTATGACATCGTACTCAGCAATAAAAATCCATGAGAAAGGAGTCGCGGGGGCATTTGATATTAAGATGCTTGTTTTCCAAATCAACTATCGAGGACACTGAGGGCTTCCTTCCACGGATGCGGCTGCGTATTGCCTCCTGATATTAAGGAAAGGATAATATTTTTTTTGTTCCTTTTACTTTAGTGCATTTCTTTTGTCTTTATTAAAGGCCACATGCAGCCTTTATTAAACTGCCTTCATCTTAACCCATGTTTTTTTTCACCTTATTTTCTCCCCCTGTTTTGTTAAAGGTTGGGTGGTTTTGTTAACCCATCACACCAGTGCAAACCATGTTATTCGAAACTGTTTTGCGTACTGAAGTAACGAAATATTATATCAGCATGGGGAAGAAGATTAAGAAAGCAAAGCTAATCATACAGTTATGAAAGAAATATCCTTTCAAATGTCCTCTAAAGCAGTAGAGCCAGAGACACAAACAAATAAAACAAGAAAAAAGTAAACAGAAAACCACCAAATCGCACCAATAACTAAGCAAACAAACAAAAACCCTAAGAAAGCCCCAAGCATAAATTAGAAAAAAACCCCAAGTTTTGATGAAACAGCTGACAGTGATAGATGAGATGGAAAATGGAAAAGAAAGATTTTGGACTTCATTAAGAAATCTAATTTGAGCAGAAAAAGGCAGTGAGGATGATGAGGTAGGAGAGGTATTTGCACAAGTGTTCTGTTATTCTACCTACAGTTTTATGTCTCCTGTGTTCTGTGAAGTGCAAATGTTTTACAAGCTGAAGTTTAAGCACAGTTTCCCTTCGCTTCCATGAGACCCTGAGAAATAAACTGTGAAAACAAGGTTGAGTTGCTAAAACTGGTGCATCTTTTTGAGGATATTTATTGATGTTGGACAGGATTAAAATAACTGAATAGTGGCTTGTCCCATTTTTATAAAGCTTTACAGCAGTCATTTAATTTTCTCCTTGACTATATTTTCATAGTCTTCTCTATTCTAAGGCCGTGGGTCCTCACACCTTTTCTGTTTTCCCTTCTAAAAATCAGTTACTGCTTCTCAGACTCTTTTACAACACTTTCTTTTCAGTAGCCTGCTGATTTAAAATGACATCAATACAGCACAGTCAGTTATCTTCACTTAAATTCACTCTTTCCTTTACAGAATTACTTTTCAGTTCAGTTCTGAAAAACAGGGATGTCCAATTCCTTTTTAAAATTTTAATATAACTTAAGTGCCATGCTGAGCGTTGAGAAGCGTATCTGGATGTGCATGAGGAAGCCTCACTGCAATATGTGCGTCCTAGCATGATTCTTAGATTCCACATAGTTTTAAGTAGCTTTGGGAAGTCTTGTAGCCACATTGTGCTGCTCAAACTTGGCACCTCTTTAGGCTGAGAAACTTTATGAAGCCTAGAAGTTGTTTTTTCTTTTTCAGTTTTTAATTTTCTGGAAGTCTGTCAGAGAATATTTTCTCCTAGTCAATGGGTGTATATTTGGTTTTCTTTAAATCAGTATTATGTTTGTACTTTTGGCAAGTGACAACCATTTGACTAAAATGATCCTTTTTCATATTTTTATTTGGATTTATCATTTTATCTATAAATGACAATGCACTCTGCATTTATTTATGTATGAGGTGTTTTGGGGGGATTTTATGATAATAGTGTATTTCCCTATTGTCTGCCTTATGCCCAGAAATAGGTCTCATAGCTTTAAGCTGGGTCCAGGAGAGAGGGGAGAGAAGCTGGGTGAATTCTTCAGTGCTGTTTATGTTCAAGGACTGACACGCACTCCCCTATGTTCTCACTGCTGCAGAGCCCAGGGAGCACACTCCTGCTTTTAGCTAGCCTGTTAGCTGAGGCAAGAAATTTTCCCATACTAGCATACTGAGATCATCTGGTAACAGCTTCTTCCTTTTCTGGAACTGTTCAGCCCAGCTCTGATCCGAGAACCAGATCATCAGATGTCGTGGATTGGCAGGGAGTCTGTGGGGACGCCGCATCCTGGCCTTGGACCTTGGGAGGGGCCGAGCCAACTACAGAGGGATCTATAAATCCACCAGCTGTCTCTGTATCAAGGAGGTTTAATATTTTAACAGTTATTCATTTTTCCTGTGCCCTGCCAGCATTTCGTTTGTTAAATAAATAGTTTTTTTCACTTTCATCCAAGACATTCCTTTTGCATTGATGGAGGGAGGAGTGCTGAAACCTGTCTTTGGGGGAGATGTTCATTCCAGAGCGTTTTCCTCCTAAACTTGTCTCAAACCAAGACACGAGGTTTTTTATTATTGTTTCTGTAGCAAACAGTAAAAACACTATCCTGCTAGTGGTGGATATGACCCACTGAAGCATCAAAATTCTTCTTTTATTTTTAATCAACTATTCCTAATTGATGCATGAATTTCTGTAAGAAAAGCTAGCTTGTTGCTAGTCCTTTTATTGTGAATTTATTTTCTATGCTCTTTAATTTGACATCTAAATCTCTCATATCTCTATCCTATCTAGTGTATGGAGTATGTCTGATGTAAGTCAAGCTCAGTTAGTGTCTCGGTTTGAAAAGACAGGTGTCAGCTTAAGGAAGGCAGGAGCCTCCCTTGAAATGGAAACTGTAAACCCCCTCCCTCCGAATTATTAGAATTTTGAAATTAAGGAGCTCTCAGGCAAAGAAAAATAGGAATAGGAATAACAGTTCTTTACTAGGAAGTTTGAACAAGAACAAATGCAATAGTACAAAACAAAACAAAACAAAACCAAAACCACTGACAGAGTCAGAAGAATACAACCTGACACCCTGTTGGTCAGAGAGTTGGTAGCAGTCCCATTAAATGGTGGCTGCGGTCCTCCTGTGGTGGTAGGTGTAGTCCTGTTGAAGCAGTGATCCTGTAGA
>WEIT01000607.1:125332-145026 GCA_013389985.1 Dryoscopus gambensis | reverse complement strand
GAAGAAACCCTCGGCCCCAGGGGTTATAAATGGGGGGGACAGTGTTTTCCCAAAAAAGGAGCTTCTGGTACTTGGCAAAGCGTCATTGAATCCTGAGGGCAGTCTTGGTCCATGGATTGGTGGTGAGAGCACCAGACATGGCAGGACACTATGGTTTGCAAGAGAGACTCCTCTCTTCTTTGATAGATTGAGATTTGATTATTTAAGTATTGTTAGCCGATCAGGAAATCCAAGGTTTTGTCTGATTGAAGGGAAGGGTGGAAGTTGGGAGGAGGAGGAATGTTTCAGAGAGTTTTCATGTTCCCTATGTGTTTCTTTCCTTTAATGTAGTTTATTAAAGTTTTTTCCTATTCCTAAGTCTGAGCCTGCTCTGCTCTGTTCCTGATCACATCTCACAACCATTATTAGTAAAAAATATATTTTCATGGGGCACTGGCATGGTGTCCAGTGTCAAACCATGACACATGTCCAGAGACTAATGGGCTTTCAGAGCAAAACCTTAAAAAAAAAACTGTTGCAGGGGAAACTATACAAGGCATAGGATAAGGTGCTATCAGCAACGTTTTGTTTTGCTTTTTTCCCTTTACCTGTTTCACTCTTCAGGAGCAAGACAAAATTTCAAATTTTACTCTCTGTCATACAGGTCCATTACATTTACTTCTACTTCTTCCCCTCCACTTTTAGAACTTTGCTATTACCTGGGTGCTGGTTAGAGGTGCAGAGAAAATGAAAGCATAAGGATGCTGCATCAACTGCTGGATCAGTAGCTGTGCAGCTAAGCTGCTTATCAACTTGCCTCTGGGCACTTCTGCCAGTGTTTCAGACTCCATATGGAACTATTTGTGAGAGGGGGATGGTTCAAGGAAGCTTCAAAGAAAATGAGAATGACAACATTACTGTAGAAAACAGACAAGACAGCAATCTCAGAGATACGTAAGTTTCATCCAGACTGCTGTTAATTTTAGCAGCTCACTTAGCAGAGGCTGGTTTTGATGGTCAAAATGTTGCAGTTTATATGAGCTATTATATGCGAGTATCCTGTTTTCAGGGACATAGGCTTTACATGCAGTATTGAAAATATGTATCAATTTTTTACAATAGTGTAGACTAGGCTACGAGCACAGAAACTATTCTCTTTTGTGAGGACAGACAGGAAACTGGACTGGGAATTGTTGAGAGGAAACTGTTCTGCAAGTTTGAACAACAAAAGCCTAAGTTAATATAGCTGACCTCCAGAGATCTCAGTGCAATCAGGTATTATGTAGGACAGTAGAGTTAATTCGGATTTCCCACACTCAAGCTCTGCTCAAACCAATGAATCTCTTACCCAGTTCATATCATGTACTGTCTGATAAAAAACTGAGCAAAATAAAATTGTGTTGTAGGAAATCACAGCTCAGGTGATACCAGCCACAGATCCTAGCAGATGATGTCTCCAAATCTGTATTTTATTCTCTTCATGACAGCGTTATGTGATGTTCATGATAGGTGTACAAACTGGAAGAAAACACTTTCAAATATGAGTTCTTATACAACTGAAATGTAATGACTTCTCTCTAAGAGACGTCCTCTCTTCCTCAGCTGATGTATAGCTAGAAGTATCTCCAGAAACAAAGCAAAAAAGAAAAAATGCATAGAGAAAATTTTATGCATTAAAAGCAGACAGCCTATTTCAACTTGAAAAAAATTATATACAGGTATATGTAAGAGTATGTACATATGTTTGTGTGTACATTTTAACCTTGATGTATGATCTCCGGAGAATCTCCTGCAATAAAATACTGCAAAAAAGCACCTAATCAACAAACAAAACTGGCAAGCTAACATTTACAGTAATATTTGTTTTAATTATGATGTTCTCCAACTAAAGATAAGAATTATATCATAAGACATCCACTGAAACCAATGCAGTGGACAGCCAGGCTCCAATCCCACAAAGCTTATCAGACCCAGAAAGTCTGATAGGTATGATGAATGCATGCTTCAGCCAGGAGAAATTCAGAGCAAGGATTTGTCCTATTTGCCTAGAAAAGGATGATCTCAACCATACATGTCAGGTTACTGGCAGTCCACTCATTATCAGTGTTTAAGTACTTTTCACCATATTAGATGGCTAGAACACAGAACCACCTATCAGCAAGGGAATTTCAGAGACACTTACACAGGGATTTTGCCTTGTAAGTAAGGTTGACAGGACATGAAATGTATGGATATATGTTTAAGCATCCTCAATATACAAACAGAAATAAATTAATGAAGATGAAAGACAGACCTTATGATTTCACCCTGTTACTTTTACTATTAAAACACACAACAAAAGCAACAAGATGTGAGAAGAAGCGTTAGAAAAACACATCACGCCTTCAGTCAATAGAATCACATTTTCCAATGATGTTCAGTGATGTTTTGAACCCGATGACAATGACTATCACAAACCATGTATAATCCAACAAAATTCACTCTGAACAGAGACTATACATGTATTATGAGCACTAAAATATCATCTACTTTAAGTTAACTTTACAGAGTTACAGATAATATAAATAATGTATATATCATCCACATTAAGGGGGTTTTTGTTGGCCTGCTTTATTGTGAATGTTTAGGGGGTTTTCTCCTTTGTCTTCATTTTGCTGGCTTTTTTTTTTAAAGACAGGAGTTGTTGTCTGATTTCATACTTGAAAATTAGTGTTTAAGCTGTCCATAATGTCAAGTGCATTGTCCAAAGCGGGAGAACACTATCCTGAAATGGTTATTTTATGTTATTAGTGAAATGGACAACAAGAAAATTAATGCACACTTTGACAGACTATTAATGTCAGTTTTAAAGCTTTATTAGGGAAAACTCCCTAGTGTTAACATCTCTAAACCAAAAATCCCATCTCTAGGAGTTGTAACACCAAGGTTACTTTTCCACCTCCTGGTTTTGGTGGTAGGTTGGTGCTACCAGCAGGCCCCATCAAAATGCTTCATTTGTGGGAAGGCACTAAAGAGAAAGGAGACCCCTGACGGCTGCTGTGGTATTTGCACGCTCAGAACAGAACGAAGTGAAGCTGGCAACAGAATGAAGCTGTGAAAGATATTTACTTCTAAATTTGAGAGTCTATTTTCTCCCCACATATCGGTATTAACATACACTGTGCAGCTTATAGCACTGCCTAAGTAGAAATAACTTGAGTATTGTAGGCTACACTCTAACAAAATCATGTCTTGGGTCACTTTTTACAAGGACCAGGCAAAAGATGACTTTGTCACTAAGGTTGTGTAAGGGAATTTCAGAAAGGTGACTTCACAATTCTTGCAAAAATTTGAGAACAGAAATGCCATGCATCTTGAAAAGTCACCTGAGATCAGACAGTTAACTTTTTCCTTAAATACCTAGCTCTTAATTCCTCCATGATTTTCCTGATGAGGAACTGAGGCATTGATAAGAGTATCTTCTTACCTTATAACAATGTATGCTCAGGTACAATAAGATGTCAAGGATGAAATATCCTAGATACAAGTGTACATTACATGTTAATAGCCTCTTTACTGGCCTGACAGTTCATGGTCTCAGCTCCTGCAGTCATCAAACAAGCAAAATCTCTCAGAGGAATTGTCAACATAGATAAAATATTTAAAATATTTCAGACGTAGTGCTCCCCTCATATTTTAAGTGACTAAAATTTTTCTACAAACCAAAGCTTCTTTTGAAATAAACACAGACTCTTGAACTTCTTTACTACAATTTAAGTACCACGTAGAAAAATGAAACAAATATACGCCATGATTTCATCAGAAATATGTTAATAGATGTCAGTACACAGTACACTTACCTTCAGGGAGAGCTTCCACCCCACTGAAAAGTGATGGCAAATGGAGATATTTAGCATAAAGAAAGAACAGGGTCAAATAATCAAAATATTAACATGAGAGTACAGTGGATGTTTCTGCATTCCAACAGCTTTCAGAGCAAGGCAGGTGTATGAACCCACACTCCAACTGTAAATAAAGGAAAATAATTTTAACACAGTACATTGTTTTACCTGTCTTTGCATCTCTTCAATCTGTCGCTGGGGGATACTTTGCAGAATACTGTACATTTCAGGCATCTTTTCTTCAGGGATGACTACAGAGGCCCTATAGCAAAATACAGAAAACATACAGCAAGATGAGAAGAAAAAAATTCAACATGAAAAGACGCCAACTGCTTTTCAACCCAGAATCTTGCCCTATTTTAATAAGACATATTCAAAAGACAAGCAAAAAGAAGCAGTCTTCTCTTCTTCTCTCAGTGTAACAAAATACCGTGTAGCAGATCCTTCCCAACACCAGTCTGACCACAGATAATGCCACCAAAGTCTGTAGATTCATCTGTCCAGACAATCTAATAACTATGGAAAGGACAGAGGCCCAGAAACCCTGAATTCTCATCTCTAGATTGCCACTGACTTGCTGTCAGCAGTGATTTTTGGAGTGACCAAACAGTGACAGCTTATACAGTGTTACATATAAAACAAGTAATTTTTGTACATATTATCTATCCCAAGATCATGTAACTGGGCATAGTGCATGCATAGAAAAATAATCTAAGCTCCTAACACAGTGTACTCAGCTACAAAATAATTATACCTTTCCATCTCAGATAAACTTGGGAATTATGATGCAATATAGAGAATTAGCATTTCTGTGATGCAATCTTGAGTATATGTTTTCCTTAAAAGAGCCTGAATGGAGGCCAGTCCTCACTGAATTCAAGCACAGGATAATACAGCAAATCTGTTTTAGTAGAAAAAATGACTGGCTACAGGATAATCAAATGTTCTGTTATATCAGTCTCACTTATTTTCCTCTCCTATTTTTGATACATAATAGACCAAGGGGAAAGACAGAATGCATCTTACTCTGTATTTCACTCCCTGTAACCCCCAATACACTTGACTTCTCACACAGGTTTGATTCAAACCACTGAAGGCAGTGAACTATCTCAGGCAGTGGTTCAATATACAACAGTGAGGGTACAGACCTCTTCCAGTCCAGAACCTCAGAGAAAGGTAAAATGTAGGAGTCAGCAATGATGACTGGGACACAGCCAGCTTGAAGAACATCACTTAGCACAGCCTGTCCCAGGCGGGCTCCACGTAGAACAACACAGAATGTAGACTCCTGTCAACAAATTATATCCAACACACAGATGAGGAAAAAAAGGAAATGTTATATTTGCATTGTGTGTGTGTGTGTATGTATGTATATAGGCATTATGTTTTCTTGCCCTTCCATTTGTAAAAAAAAAATCAAAAGGAAAACCAACTTGTTCTGTGCAATTAATATATTCTGAATTATTAGCTAATTCAAAATAATTATACAACTTTATCTTCCAGAGGCTAGGAAAAATATCATAAGTTGAGGAATGAGAAGTGAGCTGGTGGGACAATTCTGTGCTTTATTTTAATAGCCAAACCTCAGAATTCAGTTGAGAAAACTCAAGGAGAAAAATAAGTTTAAAACATTTCAAAAGTTTGGCACAACAAGATGAGCAATAATTAATATGAACTTATTTGAGTATAAACTGTATGGAGCCAACCTAATTTTCTTCTATTAGAAAGCAATGCAGTTCTATGGATAGCAGGGAAGTAATGGATTTTGTATCTCAAGTTTAAAAGTCATTTGACATCTTTGATAGCCTTTTCAGGCAAATTAAGAAATCAGTGGCTAGATAAAGCCTTTATAGGCTTTACAGTTACATAAATTGCAGCTACAGAACTCAAAGTATAAAGTAGTTAACAGTGGCTCACAAGTAAAACTGTGATGGACCAAGTAATCTTTCCTAAGTGCAACAGCATTCAGCATGTCCCTTAGTTAACTGAGGAGCAGAATTAAGACCATATTTATTAGACCTGACAATACCTATGATTTTGTAGGATTAGCAGGTCTAATGGATAACAGGATTAGACTTTGACATTATATGCATAAATCAACCAAGAAATACCGATACATATAGAATTCAACACTTAGAGGAAAACAGCAAACTGCACAAATGTAAAGCGTGAACTAACTGGCTAGGATTTGCACTTTGCAGAAGAGGATGTTTCCTACAAAAGCACAGGCAAAGAAAGGGTATTCATGTGACAGCAGTGTTGCACTGTTGAGAAAACAAATCACTCCACCCACAGGTAGTACTACAGTGCCAAAAGAAGTACAATTTAAGAAATCTGAAGGATTCACTCTTCACAGTAACACAGTAACCTCAGACAGAGCAGTGTTCAGTCTTGGGCAATGCACTTCCAGTGGTAAGTAAAGGATGATTACTTACCTTGAAGGTACAATCTACAAGGAAGGATTGATTATACCAGTACTACTTATTCTAAAGGAATGAGGGCAAGAGGAAGGGAGCTTCAAAGATTAAAAAAAGTTGTTGCCAAAAAGAATATAATCCACTTACTCATGTCCACAACACAAAAGAAAAAAATGCCATGAGTTTAAACTGCAGCAGGGAAGACTTCTTGAGTATGTTGCACTCATTCTGTATTTAGGGACTCACTGCCACTGAGGAATCTTGCTACAGATTCAAGATCACAAAATATATGCTAGTAGAGTTCAGCTACACAACAGGGAAAAATCCCAAGTCAGTATTATCCCTAAATCTAAGAAAGAAAAATTATAAAGTTGATACAGGGTTCCCACAGATATGAAAACATTTTTCTAGCTTGTGTTCCATGGCCTGAAGAAAAGGAGCCAGAAGGCTCAGCAGGGCAGCAAAACATCAAGATGGAACTAGGAAATACAAGGGGGTTTGCTGGCTCTTCACTTGTTTCCTAATGCAATCATAAGACCTGTGTTCATACCCATAGAGTGCTAAGAGCCTCGAAAATCTCATCCAAGAGAAGACTGCAAACAGGAAGCATTAACAACCCAGAAGTCCAAGAGTCTGTCTAATAGGACATCTGTAAAGGCAGTGCTGGAAAGGATGAACTGCGATCCAAGTTCCCCTTCCCCCACTCTTAGACAGGAAGAGAAGGAAAAGAAGGGTGTGGGGAATGGAAGGAGCTGAGAGAATGAACACACATTTTAACCATTGACTCACTAGATCACACAGCAGCAGGTGGAAGAGACTAGTAAGGTCTGGGAGAGACAAACAAGAAACAAAGAAGTCCAGATGTGGACACACATGCTCATCTGCCTAGATAACCATTTTTCCTGTCTAGACAAAGGTTACTATAAATACATCTCCTCACATCACCACTGTTATCAGCCAGACATTCCAAAGGGAAATGCAGGGCTCTGCAAAGGAAAGTATTTTAACAATCTCGGCATGTGCCAGTTCTCTTCTGAGTTATAAAATCATATCTAGCAAGATATAGATATAGATTCCCTGACTTGCTATCCTTTAGCAATCCAGTCTGTATTTAAAGAAATAAAGCAAACAAGTTTGTTTGGGTTTTTTTTTACTCCAAATTTAGGACTCACGGTGACCCTTTCCTCCCTCTCCTCCTCCTCCACATGGAATTTTAAACATATTTCCTAAAAAACGTAACAGGAGGGGTGGAAACTTTGCCTTTCCTCAGCTTGTTTGTTATTTTACCATCATTTGCTGAAGTTCAAAGACAGATTATATGCTGGTGGCCGCAGACAGAGCACAGTGGCCTATGGCATAACTCACTTCACCGCACTGCATGCCAAAGCACCTCCGTTAGTGAATTGCCAAGAGACACAGGGGTCTGAGAACACTATCTAGTTTTATCTTCACTGACACATCAAAAGGCCTCTGGAAGTTGGGCCAAGGCCATGAAACACATTTCACCTAGGTGTTTTCATAGCTGCATGCTGACAAACCTTCTAGCTCAGTCTGTCATATCTATACAGATAGTTTTGTACTATTTAACTACTAAGCTGCATACAAAAAACGTAATCTGACTAACTCTCCTTAAATGTAACACTCTTTTTTTTAGGCCCAAATATAAGAGCATAAGCTCTTTAAAGTTCATTTTAACCTTCTATGCAACTGACACAGCCATTTTCAGTTCCAAGCTTCATCTAGCAAGGCCTGGACTGTCAGAGAAATCAATTCCAAGTTCATGCCTGCTGAAAGCCCTTTAGCCAGCTATTTTGCAAGGTGTAGATTCCAATGTTCCTCTCCAGTTTTGAAGTGAGCAACTTTATCTGCTCTTTATCCAAATGTTTTTCCTCCTGTTCCTCCATTTTAGCACCCCTTTGCTGCTGGATTTGGCAGTATCTTTTAGTAATTTTTTTAAGTTTCTATGACACTGTCTTGTGTTACTAAACCACCATGACCAGTCTCTCACGAAGTTGTTATACAGTGTTTTCAAATTACAGCATAGTCTGCATAAATTTTGAGTACACAGTTTTTGGCCCTCAAAAATAAGGATAAAGTTAGGATATAATAATCAAGCTGACACAACAAATTATGCAGTTTTAAAACATATCCAGCACATTAATTAAATACAAGGAAGTACCCTACCACTGCTAAACAGGAACAGCACCACAGCTAAGACAGACACCACTGGGAAGAGAAGTTTGCAGGAGAGACAGCCTTACCTGAAGCACTTGAGGATAATCAAAGACTTGATTCTTGTAGCAGCGTTTGCGAGCAGCAGGGACCCCTTCTGACAGGTTAGTACATTTGTCCAGGATCAGCACTGATTCCCCGTTCTCAGCCTGAAGAGCTTCCAACTCCAAGCGGTATTCTGGGTGCAGAGCCATTTGAGATGACAGAATGAAATACCTGCGAGGACTGAAAAAACACAGCCAGGTTACCTGACAGCACTGCAAGTTTACTTCCAAGATGCGCAAGAACACATTTCCTTCCATCCTGGAAAAGCAGAGCAAGATTAACTAAATGCAGACATGCTGCCAAGACCATATTTTCAGACAAGGCTGGAAAGGGTAATGATGAAATATAATTAAGTCTGGGATAGTAAGTGGCTCAACATTATATACAATTCTGAATAAATTTGTACTTGTACTTAAGAGTGCTTATTACACTAGAATAGGCACTTGCATTATAACTTCTATTATAAACTTAAATAAACATTACTTAGCTACATTTTAAATCAGCCTGCTACTGATGCCAGGATTGTTTGTACTTTTGTTTGGTGATTGTGTACTAAAATGAAGTAGATAGGACACTGAGTGCTACTTCTAGTTTTTCCTCCCATATATGTTCTCATGAACTTTAATTGAAAAGAGATGCTGAACTGACAACTCAGTATTTAGTATTTAGCTTATTTAGTCTTGATATGGTGACAGCAGCAATAGAACAAGCTCATGTTTTTTAACTGTGATTCAGTTCTGTCCCTTTGGGGCAATATAAAGGCAACATTTCCAGGGAAAAGCTGAAGGTCGATATAGTCTATGTTATCCCCTACACTTTCAACCACTACCATGTTCCAAAACCATGAATATTTAAAATGTGCTGAGCATTTTAAATACTGAAGTGTTTAAAAACACTAATTAACACTGGAGGTAAACCACACAGGAACAGAGGCTCAAATTAGGTGCTTGCTGCTTAAAAAAGTTATACCAATACTGGAAAATAGCATGTCATATAACTGTTATACTCATCTACTTGGGCTTCCTTTTAAAACAGGTCAGCTAAAGCCAGACTGCTCCACCACTCCCCATTGAAAGGAACACACAGTGAGTGAGTGCCCTCATGCTGCCAAAAGAACACAGGAAGCACAAGGCTTGTACTTGGGATTCCAGTTCTACTCCATGTGACGCTATCTTTAATTTACAGCTCTGAAAACACACAAACACACACACTTTATAAAGTCAGACCTCTCCTGCTGCTCTTCTCACCTCTTCTACTCATTTTCATGCTGGTAACTTTAGTTGCTCCAATTAACAGATGCATAGTATTTTTTTTAAACATTCTTTCTCACAAGTCTCCAGTTGCTACCAACTTGCTACCAGCAGAAGTGGATTTTAAGCAATTCAAAAGGCAAGTAAATCAAACCCCCTCAGTTCAGCTCTGTAAGAGGCCTTTAAAAAAGGAAATAATGACACAGATGAGTGATAATAAATGCATATAACCAGCTAAAAAAAAAGTAGGTTTGTCTGTGTATATGTGTAAAACCAAATTTTGCCTTGAAACTGCCATCATTCTATGACACTCAAAATCTAGCTATCAAACACTGCTACAAAAGAAAGTACACACCATCTCCCATGAAATAACACACTAAGAAGGAGTACTGCAAAGGTTTATCCCAAGCAAGCCTGGATTCTGAGCGGCGCGTCCTCGTCCCACCCGTCCTGCACAAGGCAGTCGAGGCTGGGAAGGCGGCTCACTAGTAACGCTGACTGGCCACTGGATGCCGCTCCGGACACCAGGCTGCCCAACACAATTTAAAAAAAAAAAGGCAAAAGCAGTTTTGAGAAACGAATCTCCAACACCTTAACTGAACAAAAGACCAATTTCTCTTATCTGACCCAAAATCAGATAAAGAGTTTAGCTAACTGCATGGACATGAACAATATGACCCCATCTCTCTTTACAACTGTTGTATACATGCTGAAGCCTATCATCCCGTTCATGCTCTCCAGACAGAAATACAAAGCATGCCGTCACTCTCTGTCAGAATGTAGTAACACTTGAGACCTAAGAACAATCAATCGGGATGCAACCAGATGCCACTCGCTGGCCTGGTCCAGGGACATCACAAGCAGGGACATAAAGGGTGTAAGCAAAGTAAACTGCTGCTGCACAAGTTTGTCCTATTGACTTCATTATCGTACCTGGAGCAGCCAAGAGCAACAGTAAAAGCATTGCTCTTACCAGAAAAGACAATTGAACTCAGTAACGTTTGTGCCCAACAGAGGCTTTTCAATCACATTTTTTGAAATGTGTTTCAAAATCACATTTTGAAATGGTGCACTTCTAAATGCACCATTTCAATCACAGTTTTCAACTTTGAAAATTCATATTCTCTACAGAACAGTCAGAAGAAAAGGACCTAAAGTTTCTACATTTGTAAACTTGATCTTCATAATGAGCAGACATGTCATTGATCCCCATTGCCTCTGTTAGCCCATCTTTTAAACCATAAGTGAGGTCAGACCTTGTTACAATGAAACTTTTTCAGCTGTTTAATTGAAAGATTTATGAAATATAAAAAGAATGACCTTCCATAATCAGCTAAAATACATCTTCCAGACTTCTACCTCCTCTTCTTCTGAAGAAATGAACAGATTAGAGAAATCACCATTGCCAGAGTAGTTCATTTCGATGGCTAATTACATGCTAAGAGAAAATTAGTGTTTTATTTCCCAACTGTCTTACTTTACTTCCAACTACAAGGTTTGGGGAGGGGAGGGTTGTGTTATTTGTGTTTATATCTTACTCCATTATTTAAAAAAAAGAAACAAATAAAATCAGTATTCTAAGTTCTGGATGTATGTGTTCCCATAATCATACATACAAGTTTTCTTCCTTCTTTTTTATGAGCTTAATGACAGGTCAGGCACAAATGGTGGGTGTTACATCAGGCTGGCTACCTGTCCCAGTGGAGTTCCTCAGGGCTCCAGCTTAGGCCCTGTGCTCTTCCACATCTTCATGAACGACTTGGACACAGGACTGGAAGGGATACTGAGTAAGTTTGCCAACAACAATAAATTGGGAGGAGTTGCTGGCTCCGTTGAAGGCAGAGAAACGCTGCAGAGAGATCTCGACAAATCAAAGGGCTGGGCAATCACCAACTGGATGAAGTTTAACAAAGACAAGTGCCAGATTCTGCACCTGGGACAGGGCAACCCTGGATGTATGGAGAGATTGGGAAACGAGAGGTCGGAGAGCAGTCCTGTGCAAAGAGACCTGGGGGTCCTGGTCAATGGCAAGTTGAATATGGGTCAGCAGAGCCCTGGCAGCCAGGAGGCACAACTGTGTCCCCGGCTGCATCAGGCAGCTGGTCAAAGGAGGGGATTGTCTTGCTCTGAGTCCTCTGCGCAGTTTTGGGCACCACAATATCAGAATGAAGCATAAAGCTGTTAGAGAGAGCAGCTGGCAACTGAACCAAGACCATTAGCATTGGAACCACCAGCACTGAAAGCACCATCTATTTTAATAGCAAGAGCTGTTAAAAACAACTCTTACAAAATTGCCCAAGCTTACCATGAAGTTAGTAGCTATATTTTTATTTTATAATCATCAATACTAAATATGATATCGAATATACTTTGCCCAATTCATGGGAATTACTTTACCCTGGTCCTCTTTCTGGCAGATCTACTTCTCCCGACAATGGGCTGTAAACAGGAATACTGACATCGTAGCCTTGCCGGTAAGTCCAAGTGGAGAAGCCTCCACCAGCCAACAGAGCTCTGGAAAATACAAGAAAGTAAGTTAAACTGAGAATGTACAACATTCAAACTCCAGCAATTCTCTGCTTGTCATTACTAGAATAAGAAGATGCATGCTCTGAGGTAAGTTTTTCCCTCAGCATTTGTCAGTAGCATGTTTTCATGCTGGTTTTAGGTTGACTTTAGTTTTTGTGATCTTGGTTTACTGCTAAATTGGATCTAGTCACCAACAGAGTGCTTACAATTGTGTATGATCACTGAGGAATTGACCATTTTTGCATCAATAGAGGGAAATTTAATATATTGCTGTCATTATGATCATTTTGCAATTTGCAAGCTTACATATCCTAAAACAATTTTAATTTGAAGAAATACATTCTGAATCATTTATACTAGTTAAGATATTCCTTGATGCCTGTACCAAAATAGGGTATATAGCACACCTTTCAAAGCGTTTGAGACAAGCTGTATTTCAGATACAAATCACAGTACAGTAACATAGTATTTTAGCATCTTACAGTGACTCTGGACTTTTCAGGATGGAAAATAAAATGAAGTTATTTGCAACTGTATTTTCAATGTTATCATACTAGTGAAATTTATTTCATTTTTATATTACACAAAAGTTCTATAAACAGAAAACATGAGAACACGTAATCTGTATGTCATGATACTAAGTTCCAACAGCAGAGGTTGCTTGGGATACTATATGCTAGAAGGCATGGGAATAATCAAGGACTGACAAATTAAAATGCAATTCAATCTTCCAACAGAATGACCCACACTGTGCCTTTTCCTAGATGGGACAACCTTTTGCCACACAGAAGTGCTTTAGGAAACAGAAGAACTTGTATAGAAGAAAGCACACAACACACACAATTCCAGGAAAAAAGAGGTTTATTACTATCTCCTATCACAAATCGAGCTTCATTGAAATATGCTAGTAGAGGACAACAGTCATTTTGTTGCCATTTCATGTCCAGTGATGAGGTGGCATCAGGAACACATCATCCTAGTTCTAAAAGAAGCTCAGATTCAGCTTCTTTTGTGAGACTTCCCAAAGAGCTGATCAAACTCTCCATCTTTTGTCACTCAACAGGAGGGTGTGCTATGCCCCAGGGATACTGGGTCTGCTTAAGGTACCGTACAAAGACGTTTGGAATAAAATATTTCTCAATTCCAGTTTTCAGTTGGAAAGCTGATAGTAATGTAGCATTCTCCTTCTCTATGGAAAGGAGCAGGACACAAATACATTACTAGATAAGGCACTAAACAAAGGATCTTGAGGAGCTGTATCCATTGTTGCAGCCATGATTCCAGTGGAAAGCCTTACTGTCACAGCTGAGATCAGAGCAGGCACAGGTCTCGTCAGTAATCAGAACATACACGGGAACAAAAAGTCAACATGAGACTGGAAGGGGCATCAGCAATCCATTAACTGATATTCTGGTTTTCAGATACCACTGAATGAAATCCTTGGTATGGTGTTTGGAGAAGCAGTTTTTCCACAAGTGTTAGACAACAGATTATCATAATACCTAATTATCACCCAAGATTTTTCCCATCAGAACGGGACACCCTGGACGAACACCAGTATGTTGTGCCTATTCTGATCCCCATCAGACGTCCCACAGGATACTTCACTTCCTGCTCTGACCTGCAGCACAATTGTTCAGTGTTCAAACACCATGATCACATTTTGCCATAAATGTGACTCTTCATTCAGAACACAAACTATGATAGGAGCAAAAATCAACTGGAAAACACGATGATAAATTAAGTACATGCTGAGTTTTGAATTTATGTTCAAAACCAAGTAAACATTTTTAATTCCTTTCCAATGTCCCCCATCCCCCTGCTTTTGGTGACATGTACAACACTGCTATGACTAGGTCTCACTCTTGAAGCTACATGTTCTATTTCTTATCCATATTAATTCAGTTACAAGAAGAGAGAAAAAAATTGGCTTGGGTGTTACTGTTCTTGCACTTCATATCTTCCTTCTCTTTTCTTACAAACCCTGCCCCAAACTAGGAAACCAGAACCAGATTGCTTTAATAGGATCCAGTGAAAACATGACAGCACCTCATCAGCCTTAAGAAAGCAGGTGTGTGTCATGCAGATTTCTACCTAAATAAACCCTCGGGGAACCAACACCAGTTAAGTAACTCCACTTGGATTTTCATTGCACGGTGCACTAATAGAGTAGGGATAGTAACTCCTAATGTACTCAAGACAAATAATATTTAAACTGCACTAATCAGCAAGGAATGACTGTCCCTGAGCAACTTTTCACCACTTTTCAAATATTGATCCTTCTTTCTCTCCATGAAGTGCCCCAACTGGCCTGTACTCTAAATGTTTCTGTCCAACTGCCATCTGCAGCAGCCTTCTGCCAAACTTCACAAGTCACTGAACCAGTTCACGGACTGAAACAGAAATAAGTAAAAAGTATCTTAGTTCATAAATTCAATTCTACAGCTATAGATTAGCTTTGCAAAAGAAATCCTTTCAACCTCATTATTGTACCAAATTCAAGAGAACTAATTAACAGATAATATAGAGCTTATCTTTTATGTTTTATGGCAGGAGATTACATATGTTATGGCAGCTAATACCAGCAACATAACCTCCGTACCCACAAGGCAAAATTTCACCTTTGAAATTATGGAATAAAGCACTTTTACACTGTCTTTGGAAACTGGATTTGAAGATTTAATAACAAACAATCCCTTAGTGAAGTACCTTAGCCAAGAACTTTTCCAGATGTAAAATGATTCTACAAATGAATTCCCTTCTGTGTCTTCCTTTCCCTGGTTTAATATTCTGCAGCAAATCAATAGAACACAAGTCTATTAAACCTCATGATCCACTACAGTTCAACTGTGTATGATCTCTCAGACATGCTGATTTTAGAAGGCAGGCCACACTCCCTGTGCAAATTTCACAAATATTACCTGTGTATTTCCCAAGTGATCCACAAACTCCCACAAATGCACTCCTTCTGGACTTGTCATGGTACAGTTCACACAAGTCATTCAAAACCAGCTGAACTCTGCCAACATGCCTTTATTTTGGCCAGCAGCCTCTCACCCTATGATGCTACAAACAACTGTCTTTCACACTTGGTTAATTACCCATTCCTAATATCTGTAGACATTCTCAAATTAAGAAAACACACCCAGGTCGCTTGTTCTGTTAGACATGAACTAAGAACTCCAAAGTTCTCCAAAATCATACTGAAATCTCATACTGCATCACTTGGTCCTCACCAGGACTAGGTCCACCACACTCCTGACTTGTTCCACAGGCCACTTGTCTTTGCACCTGTGACCTGTACAACAGTTTCTGTACATCAAACAGTCCAACTGCTGGCTGCCTACAAAAAGGAATTTCCACTTTTTTTCCATCCCAAGCACTGTTATTGCCTCTCTTATGTATTACAGTTCGTGATCGTGCAGCTGTGGGGTGAGTCAGATTGGCAAACTACAACAGCTGAATGCCAAAAAAGACTTTAGTTCTTTACTTAAATTATTCACTTTTCCATATTAGCATGACAACACTTAGGAGAAACACCTACCAAAATAATAAATTTCCTGCCTGCTAAGCCAAGGCACACAAGGCCAAACATAAATGGAGATTTGAGATTAAGAAGTAAAAATAAAAGGTTCTGCAGCATATCTACTACATTCAGTCAATAAATTCACTTCTTTGATACACACACATCCATAGACATGCAGTCCATTCCACTGTGAAATGAAAATTCTCCTTAAGTATAAATCTGAGGTAAAAAATGCAAGTATTTGCTAATAGATTAACAGACTAGTTTACATGAGACTGATGCTTGACTGCCCTCTCCAGGCTAACGCACATACATACAATATATTTCATACACAGAAGGAAAAAAAATAAAGCCTTACTTCGCAGTGATGTAATTACAATGAGCAAATTTACTGTTGAAACACATGCAGGAAAAAAAATTGTTCTGGTACTGGAGGATGTTTTAAATTGTCTTTGCTGCAAAGAAATCAAGATACACTCCACAGTCATCTTAGCAAAGATCCCATATCTCAGGCAAGATTTTGTTAACATTTGGCAGAAGAAAAGTTAACTTTGACCTTCAAGAAAAGCACTGGTTACAATGGACCTAACTCAGCATAACTAAGCTGAGGTATTAGAAACATCTTCAGTAACAGTATCTAAGCTAAATAATTTTACCTTCCTCTTGTTCCAATTTTCTTTGCCTTACAACCTCCTTTCCTCTTCCAAAAGTAAACTATCCTGGAAGTGAAAATGGAGCTCAGAATGTATGCCTTTTAAGTTCCTGGCAAATATTTTTAAAGCACGTTTGCCAGAGAATAACTAAGAGCATTTGTCAAATTACTAATATAGTCTAATTATTAAGATAACAAAAACTACTGAAACTCACCACAGTTTTGTCAAACAAAGCAGCTGCTTTAAAATGCCCTTGAAGCACCTGACTTCTATAAGAAAGCTGCTGCTACAATCATCTTTGAATTCTAACTTGAATCAAATGGGACATTCTGTAAAGCGTTCATATTCAGTTACACACCAGATCAAGACTCTCCAACTTTACAGCAAGTCCAAGAGTTAAAAGCAAACTGTCAGCCACATCCCTTATAAAATTAACAATGGGGCTAAACTATCAGATTTCAGAAGTAAACAGCTCTTCTATACTTCTTTTTTGAGAAGCAAGCAAGTCATACTCCAGTTTTGTAAAGGTTAAGGAGCACATCCTTTCTTATCAATTGCCCTTCTGAGCTTGTTGTTTCTTCAGAGGCATTTAAACCCAGATCTGTCCATCACACAGCACAACACATACCTATCTCTAGGAACATCTAGGGCAGTGTTATAATCTGGTGGCCCTCCAGGCAGCATATTGAAGAGCAAGTGATTTGTGCCTCGGTCCCACCTATGGCAAAAGAAGAAACAAACTGCAATTAGAAAGGTGTTCTCTACATAAAGACAAGTCCTGTCAAAGCCTAATGCTGGTATTAACTCACTGCATTCTCCCCTCCTGCATTAACCTTACTTTTTTTTCACTTTAAGTTCTTTACATTCACACAATGAAGTTTCAGCACATACCTGGATAACTGTGCCAAAGCCTGAGCTGTCTCTTTGATACGGAGGGCATTCTGATTGAGGACATCTATGGATGGCACAAAAAGGCAGGCCCGGTTGACATCGTCTGTGTAGAATTCACTGTCAGAGATGGCCGTCAGCAGCTCATTGTATTCCCTGGAAATGGTGTTGCTCACCGACGTCCCATACTCATCCACATACTTTTTCAGTGAATAGATGTACACTTTGATTTTGTTCTTGGGATTGAAGCCACATCTATAGACATCGAAGCAGGTGTGCATCCTGCAGCTGAGGTCTCCCCGCTCAGGAATGGGGCTATCAGCAGGAAGCTTGACCACAGGCACATCATGGACACTGCGTTTTTCAACGGTCCAGTCACTGGATGATTCAATGGAGTGAGGCCAGAACTGGAACATTCCTGTGGCAATTAGGCCAAGCAGAACTATGGAAAAGAGAGTGATGTAATAGATGCGATGCTTGGTTTTCATCCTTGGGATGAGGGCTGGACCCCGGGTGTTATATTTGGCCGAGGCACACATAATGCAATCAATTATCTCTTGTCGCTACAAAATAGAGAGAGAGGTTTTAGGATGAACTCTAGAAGAGAAACATAGTTATCACAATGCAGAGAAACATCCAGTTATTCCTTTCAGGGAAGGGTCTTTGGCTCAGGAAATTGTAGATGGCTTTCTTCAGATGCTCATGTGTTCCACCGGAACGCAGGATGCCAACCGGGACTGCCAGCTGGCAAGCATCAGTTGAGGCTGATCTGCTGGGCCTGGCTGTAATGAATTGATGTGCGCCAATCAACCACCACAAGCCAGAAAAAGGCACGGCTTGGGCAGAGAGAGGAGGACGAAATCTCAGGCACTGCAGAAGTGGTGAGGCCTCATAGGTCCCACTGTACATACAACTAAGTGTATTCATGGAGAATGTTAATAAAAAACCAAAATGCTTATCTACAGGAGAAGAGAAACAACCTGGATACTTGCAAAGGGCTTACAACAGGGCATCACACAAAACTTAGGATCATGACACTGTTTCTAAGGTAAAGGTGCTTTTAAACTGAATTTCATAAGAGCCCCACCATATCTGATTAGAATGATGGTAAACTACTGCTGGCAAGAAAAAGGAATTAATTTGCCATCTTCGTCCATGGGCCTTTTGGGGCATAAAAGTGTTCTATGAGCTGCCACTGCAGCCACATTAAGAAAAGCACCTAAATAGCTCACTACAGCCTGAACTACAGTTGTAATGAAAAACATGACATAATATAAAGTATCACAAACTACTGTCACCTTTGATATTTCTTACAAGTTCCTACACACGGAATTGTGCTGCCTGCAAAAGACAGTTTACATTAACTACAGACTTAAAAATCTGTAGCAGCAGCAGCAACAACAACTTGCTTAGGTTTTCAACTCAAACTTTCATAATAAATAAATTCAACCTGAACTCTCCACAGTCAGAGCTTTTTAAGAGTAGTAAGCATGTTTTCCAGAAAAAGAATGTGAACAGTATAATTACATGTTTTTCTTTTGGACAAATGGGATGTTTTCTGGCTTTGTGAGCTAAAAAGAAAGTCTGACATGTCAACTGTCCACTAGACAACAAATATGAATAAAGAAGTATCAATGAACAAAAGAAGCATCAATTTCATTATTAATCAAATGGTCTAACAAATTGAGTTATGTTTATTTGGTGTTCTTAACAAAAAGCTGTTAGGATGGGGTGGCTAATGCATGACTTGATTGTACTTACACACAGTAGCACTAAAATAATCTCAGATGCTAATAAACATTCCACTTTTAACGGCTCTTCTCATCACTTTACATCCACATTCTGATTCTGGAGGAAGCTTCTAAAATCTCCTGTACAAGGCAATACATGCATGATGCTGTTAACAGGACAGAAGCCAGAATGCTACACTACTATCAGCTTCACAACTAAAAACTTTCCATTTGCTTCCGACTGTTAACCACGTCCGTCATTCCTCCTTCCTGACAGAGCACCAGAACCACCTGTGCGATGACACAGGTCGCACACCGCAGCGAGCATTTCAGTCACTCGGCAAATCTGTGCAGACCCGAGCCCGGGCGGAAGAACCCTCACTGGAAGGTACCTCTCCATCCACGGAAACGTTCTCTCTCACACAGCACACAATCCGCTTGGGCAATTGCAAGCACGGGACAAGGTGTACTCGCACTTGGAGTACTGGAAGTAACGGGAAGAAGACACAGCAGACAGAGAGGTGGCAACACCATTACGGGACGCAAGGGCCGAGGGCCGGGCCG
>WEIT01000607.1:102735-125192 GCA_013389985.1 Dryoscopus gambensis | reverse complement strand
CCGCCGGGATGGGCGCTCCTCCCGCCTCAGCGGGCACCGGGACCGTGCCAGCGTTCATCTGCGTCTGCAAAATCTGTACCGGTGAGCCACTCCCGCCCTGCTTTCCAACACATTTGAATTCTTGGCTCGCTTTCCTCCAGTCCTTTGTGCCTTTCCAAAACTGTACTGGGCTTTCCCATTGACCGAGGGCCTTTGGGTCATGTGTCACTTTCTGCTGGAGCACGCTACTTAAGTAAGGAAATATCCCAAATCTACACCTTCCCCAAACCCTTCTCAAAAGTAACTGGAACCAATGTCTCTTCTAACAGAAGATAGAGGAGGACAACATTGTTGCACAAAACTCCAGCCATGTGGGAATCAGAAAAAAATTTTGGGTTTCATTCCCAAAAATGGGAACTGACTGGGACTGTAGGCAAAAAAACCAACCAAACAAACAGAAAAACCCCAAACAGTCAAAAAATAAACAAGCAAAAACCCAAACCAAACAAAAAAAAAACAACCAAAACAAACAACAACAACCAAACCAAACAAAATACACCTAAGTTGGTAAGATCATAGAATGGTTTGCTTTAAAAGAGGCCATCAGACAGATCATCTAATTCCAGCCTCACTTCCTCAGGCAGGGACAAATTCCACAAGACCAGCTTGCTCAAAGCCCCAGTCTGGCCTTGAACACTTCCAGGCATGGTGCATTCCCAACTTCTCTGGGCCACCTGTGCCTCACCATCCTCACAGTGAAGAATTTCTTCCTAATATCTGATCTGCACCAACCCCCTTTCAGTTTAAAGCCATTCCCCCTTATCCTATCACTACATGGCCTTGTAAAACTCCCTCTCCAGCTTACTTGTAGGCTCCCTTCAGGCTGCTCTAAGGTGTCCCCAGAGCCTTCTCTTCTGATGAAGAATTCTAAACAATTCCAAAATGCTGCAGCTGAATTGTGCACAGGGCAATGGTACAGTGGAGGCATTCCAGCAGCAGCAATGTGGTGTACCTGCATGTGGCACTATGTTCTTTACCCTTCTCTGCTTTGTGGGCTGAAACATCAGACCCTGACTATGTTCAGTGCCACCAAAGTGGAAACAGGGCTGACTTTGTATCTCTCACCTGTAAAATATTTTCAACTGGTAGGTCGTTTCAACTGCTACAGTTTAACCAATAAAGTTTCAGCAATTATGTCCTCCCACAAAAAGTTCTGCTGCTGCAGCCCCTTCAGCCATCTGATCTCTGAGTCAGAAGCATTTCCAGTCTCTCTGCTCCCTGAGATACAAGGCAGGCCAGCTCTGCTTCTATCCTGTAATCCTTGGTGGTTTAAAGGACTTTTACCCTGTGTATCTCATGATAGCGTCAGCTTTTGCTGGCCTGAAATATATTTTTCCCCTTTTCAATTTTTCTTGTAGCTGTTTTTACAGATTTGTATCTTATGTACAATGGTGACATGATGGTGTACTGTCCTATAATGTGTTTGTGGAAGGATGGAGGTTTGCACCTATCCCTGCTCTAAGCCTCTAAACTGGATCTCTCTGTCACACACACACACACACACTGAGTACCATGTCCTTAAACAGCCTTGACTGTCAGCAATAGATTAGTTCTCTTTCACTTCACCTGCCCTTGGGAAAACGGCTTTCTGCAAAGCCATCCACATGCACGCACAGAGACAGCTCAGTACTCACACAAAAAAAAAGGCAAAATGCTGTCACTGCAGTGCTTTCTCTTCTTCCTTTCAACCTCTCCTCATACACGTGGCGTTGCAGGTGATGCAGCATTCTCCTCAGACTCACTGCTACCTTCTTCATCTTGTCCGTGACATTCAAAGCCAACAACATACAGCACTCATAGATCTTAAAGCATCTTTCTGAGTGCTGGTACTGGCTTCTTCCTCTGATACTGGCTTGTTCCTCCTCGCAAGAGCAAGCTACTGGGGTTTGCTAGAGCACATAACGTTTCTGGGCTTAACCCATCAGGTTCAAATTGCTGCAAGCTGCCCCATTCATAAATCAGAGGCAGGAACCCTCCTTCAGGAGGATGGCCGGACCGCGTCTGATTTTGTGAACTGGGAGGGGCCCCATTCATGTGTTGGGGCTGCTCGGATGAGCACTGGATCTCTGCAGTTAATGGGACTCACCAGCACGAGCAGTGCCTGGATGTGCCTGAGCCGGGGAAAGGGGTTCCCTGCCCCGTCGCGTGGCAGGGACACTGGCTGCTCCACGTGCAGAGGCGGCCAGGAGGCGTGGGGGTCACCGAGCGCAGCCTGCGCCAGCCCATGCAGGGCCCGCAGGCGCTTCCTCTGCCTCCCTGCTCTGCCAGGGAGAAGAAAGTGCATCGAATCAATTGTAGCTGAAATACCCACGGAGACTTGATGATCCTTTCATCCCTGTAGGAAAATTTTAAAAATCAGTGCAATTTTATTAAAAGCTAGTATTAAACAAATGCAAGAGACATCAGCTATTTTATTTCAAAATATAGCAAGAAAAATGGAGGATGTAGTCTGTCTTATAGAGATTTCCCTGAAACCACATCAGGGAGCCTGTTTATATTCTAGTGATGCAGCTAAGCCAGACAAGTCTGCGGCATAGCATCTATTTTTAGACTCCGGGTTGCCATTTATAGCTTGTGAAAATATTCATCAGCATCTGGATAACTGACTATCAATTTTTATAAATGCACAGGAGAAATCAGATATTTCACTTCTCTTTGCTTTGCTCTTTTATGTCCTGCCTTATGTGGCTCTTCGGGGGTCATTTGGAATTTGTTTTTAAGGGCTTTACCATCACACCATACATTTGTCTGCTGTTGCATACGGCATCCTGCATTTTCTGTTGGGATGATCAGTGTACAGAAGAGAAAACCTTTTGGTAGCTGCTGCATCTCCACATGTAAAGAAGCTGCATGTGAGACTATGGTGCACCTTACGCAGTCAGTGAAAACACCTGAAAACACCTTTATAATAAAAGGAAGTAATTTTAAAAGGCAAACATGAAGAGGGAATCTAATGGTCTGAGAACATCTTTTCAACCGTATTTTCCACCTATGACATAGCGTAACTAAAAACTCATAGCTCAGTTTACTCTTCTGAGAATTTTGTTAGTGGCTACTGCCAATGTATAAGGTACTGAACTAAATTAAAGGGTTTCTATTATAAAAGAAAGAAGGATATTGCAGCAGCCAGGTCCCTGCTTTGGTTCACTATTCTGGCTTAAGTCTTACAACTAAATGGTACCCTCATTTGTATCAGTGAAGTTTCTAACTAGTCTAATCAATAAACTGTATGTAGCAGCCAAAGGCGTGGTTGTCTCTCTTGATCCAGTCCATCATACATTTCCAGTGCTGCTGGTTTGTGATGGACGGCACGTACCAAAACAGTGGTTTAACTTACATCTGTAACTCTTACTTCCTCTACTGCCTTCCTGAACTGAAAGGGAAACAGAAGTGTAAATATATTTTGTAAGGATGCTGCAATAGCTCCCACTGAGGGATATGAGACACAAGGAAATTCAGTTAGGCAAGAGTTCCCTTCAAAGAAACTATAATCTGGCAGAAAGATGCAGATAGAGACAATCTGTCAGTGTGTGCTCCCCCTCCCTAAAGCTTTCGGCTGTCACAGTCTGCAGAGGCATTAATCTTTAATCAATTGAATGCCTTCTGCAGTGAGGTATCCAGGGAAAGGACAGGTCACAACAAGCATTCGCCTAGAATAACTAAGCAGTCAAGCATGAGCTGTGCCATCAGACCTTGCTGGATAGCAGCAGGGAATAGATGGAGAGCTAAAAATAGCCTTTCCTTGCAGTGTTTTTCCAGACTATTTTTGATTCTTCATTTTGATAAGGTCGACTGGCTACTTGCTAAAAATAACCAATCCTGGCAAACTGAGGACAAAAAGTGGAGTATTTATAACCACTTCAGACTCTTTAGTACATTTGTTGGCTGCAGATAATCTAGGATCTTGTCATCAGTCAGTTGTTAGTGTTTTATGTAAGTCAGTAATAAATAAAGCAGTAATTGGAATGGAAAACTAGTCTATCTTGCCACTCTGATTTCTCAGATGGAACACACATCTTTTTGTATATAATCTTGGTAGGTTACCTTGCCCTCTTCTTCATGATGTGGTCTGAATTGCTTCAGAAATAAGCAAAACAACCTCCTGTTAGGTCAGCCAATCTTACAAAAATAGCTGCATATGTAATTAAAAGTGCAAAAGCAGTTGTGCATGCCTGATACTTCAGATGCAGAAATTTTCAGGGGTGTGATTCACGTAGCTTCCTCCATGAGAGGTTTTTTTATTGAACCTCTCTGTGCCTCTGTCTCTCTGATGAAATGAAACCACCACTCTGCCAGCAGGACGAGAGCAATAGAGGGATTTTGTAACCAAGTAACTGGAGGAGGACTGCAGAGAAACTGTCGATATAAATGATAATTTGACCCCAAGGCAGGTTTGAAGAAACTGGGTCATTATGGGGATGGGAGAAACATACAGCAGTCAGCCCAACTGTGCAACCTGTTGGATGTTCCAAGGGAGAACGACAACAGTTAAGGTATTAACATTCATTTTTTAAAAAATAAAGTCTATCACACAGTACATTTGAGCAACTGCCCTTCTTCAGTTAAGGTGAAGAACTCTTAAGTTATTAATGAATATTTTCCCTTACAAGTATTTTGCTTAGGATATTTTGCTTCTTTTGCTATTAAATTTCTGTAAGGGAAAACTCAGCTTCACAGATTCATTAAGTATGCATGGTTTTTCATAAATATTTATCTAGAATAGGCCTCACTTTTGTTGTCTGGTTAACTGCAACATAACACAGGTTAATAATTTGGAGATTCACAGATTTTTCCTTCCCACAAACATGAACTTGTCAAGTGTATGCCTGAAATGTATGTTATGGAGTTTCTGTGACTGAGAGAAGTACTACATAGGAAATCCCCACCTCTGCCCTAAAAATGATGAACGTTTCTCTGGGAAGATAGACAGAATGGGACAGGGAGGAGAGGAGGGAGACAGAGAGGGAGGGGGAGAGAGAGAGTGACTGGAACACAGCAAGGACCATGAAACCCTCTAGGATCCTTCCTGTGCTCAAATGAATGATAACTGGAATACAAAAACTGTATGCAAAGTGGATTTTATCATCTTGTTTGATTACAATGAAGGCACATTGTTATACTTATTTTCATGGCATTTCTTATTTTAGATGAAATGCAGCACTTATAAAAACATAGATCTGACTAACTTCTTTTGAGGTGCTGCTCTGTTTGCCTATTGCTTGACAAACAGGCCAAAAGAAATGTGAGGGCAGGGACAGCATGGGAGAGTCCTTAAATTTTCTCATTATTTTTTTTCTGTAGAGATTTGCCACACCAAAAAAAAGGTCATTAATGACAACTATGAGATACATCAAGAAGAGAAAACATCTAACATGAAGGTAGCAGAAAGAACAAACAATTTTTACAGGCAGAACCTGTGTTTTTCCTCTCAGGGGTATTAGAGCAATAAGAATTGATTTAGCTTCTATACACATATGCACAAGACTTTCTACATGTTTACTTCTTGTAAGCCAGTAAAGGCCATTTGCAAAATTTATGGGGTTTGTACAGTCAAAAAAAACCCATTGCTTTTTCCAACAGCAGAGTCATGACCACATTTCTCTCTTGCCTCATTTCCAGTTAAATTTTTGTTTTCAGTGACGAAGCTAACATTGCTCAGAGGAGAGGTCCTCAGGCAGGTGTTAAAATGAAAAAAACATGGAAAATACTCCATGCAACAAAGTGTGTGTGTGTTCTGTTGAGTCATGGCAAGCTCAGATGCAAGTGACTGTGGGCCATATTATATTAGCTGCGAGGCTCCTGAAAGCACATTATACCCTCTTTCTGGCAGAGGTGTGTTTTACTAGCTGAATCCACACAGAGACAGTACAATAAACCTGCTTTCTGAGCAGCAAATACATATGGGTGAAAAATACTATATTAATTGTTACTATTCAAGATTCACCTGCTCCAATTCTAAGAGTGACCAGAACAACAAAAGAAAACTAGGAGTAATTAGTGGGTTGAATTTGTTATAGGGATTCCCTGAAATATCACTTGAACTAATGTCTTACCTGGTTCTTGATTCCAAAGAGCTTGCTTCTTAAAATTTTGTTGCTCAGGTCCATCTTGGGGTACATAAATAAGAGGGGACCAGTCAGGAAGTCCATTTGTATTTTGGCTGTACATCTCACCTTCCATTCCATGAAGGAGACCTGTTTTCTGCTATAGCTTTCTTTGTGGACTTTAAAATATTGTTCATAGACAAATGCCACACTAGTAAGCAAATATTATGTTTATAACTATTCCTATACTGATCTTACCAATCACTTCACCAACCTTGCCTCATTGCTGGCCTCTGAGGAAGGAACCGGTTACTGCTCACAGCAGCCACAAGCAGCACCCCATTCTCTTCAGCCACAGCTCAGACTTTCCTTCTCACTGTCCAAGCATTTCTCCACCATCACCACACAGCAAAGTGTGGTTGCATCATTTATGTGTTGCCTGTGCTTTGGTAATTTAGTTTATGATGCAGACATATGCTTTTGTCACTCATGCCCATCTGCCAAAATCTATGAGGAGAGGAAAGGTGCACTTCTATTCAGTTTTCATGGGCAATTTCCTTCAACTCTCAATTAATATGTATGCAGAAAAACCAGCCCCAATTCCTTTAGGATACCTAAATTTTATAGTACCAGAAGTTAAAGAGCTTTGTATCTGTGAAAGAAGCTTTCCAGTTGAAATACCCTATCACCAGCATATAGAAAACGATGTCTTAAAATGGGAAAGAGAGGAAGGAGACAAAAGAATAGTGTTTAGTCAAAAAAATTACCCTGAAAATTGACAAACACAGAAAAAAAATTGCATTAATTATCCTGATAATGGTGGAAGGTGCCTCCTTGGATGCCTGCGGTAGGTGACAGAAGCAGGTGTACCTGCAGGTACACCTAGCACGGTGGCAGAACCATTCTCTGCACTCTTCTGCCAATATACGTCATCGTTAACCACAAGGGATGGACTTCCAGGAATAGGAAGGATGCAAAAAGAACATCTACTTTCAATTGCCTCTACATTTGTAGCTCTTTTCTGGACATTCTGCCAAGAGGCCAATGGATGCAGTTTATTTATATGAATATAAAAAGAAGAATAGAAACAAAACCAGACATTTCACCAACCGAGGGTGGTGGATACTATCTGATCTGAGGTCAGACTGGAAACCAACTCAAAACAAAAAGCTTTATAGAACTCAGTCTAGATGACCATGGTCCTAACAGCCTCACTCATGCACATGAATCCATGCACATGCTTATTTACCCTTAGCTGGGGCTAAGTTAGGGCTGACACTAGATTCTATCTCCCAAAAACATCTCTTTGCAACAGTTGGCCCCAAAATAGTTACATTTGATCATCATTTAAGAAAAAGGAAACTTCACATAACTTAACAATCTAAAGTCTGTCTTTCTGGAAAGTGTAAAGAAGAATAAAAAATTACACCACAGGACCTTATAAGAGAGTTAAGACCATATTCATTAGAAATGAAATATAAAATACAGTGATGCCGCAGGACAGAGAGCAGCACACAAACAAGACACCCCCCCATTCCCTACCCTCACCCCAATCCAAGGAAATACACCTATATAGTACAAATTAGAGATCTCAAACGGGGGGAGAGGAGAGGGCTTACAAAGTAATTCTCTTGCTATACAGAAAATATATTATTTGCTGGAAGTCACTGCTGAGTTGTTCGGGGCCCAGGGTCAGTCACTGCTCAGGAATGCCCCTGAAGGCATGCTGACCCCTACTGCTTCCCCACCAGTCTGCTGAACACATCATAGATCTCTGGCTTTTCCTGGGCAAACTGCTCAGCTGTATTTTTCTGTAGCCAGTCAGATGAACGCATCTGTTGCTGCAGGAGGCCAATGAGGTCACCAAGGCTGGAGCTACTGGCACATGTAGGCTCCTGGTGGCGGGATACAAAAATTACTTCATCTGTGCTATCTGCTTTGCCATCCTGATCTGATTGACAAGGCTGCTCCTTCTCCTCAGCCAGTATCTCCTGCTCACGCTCTTCCAAAACCTTGCGTATCCGTTGCATACCTGCAGTGGTATAAGGAGGAGAAACATTAGTGGATTAGTTTAAGCCATGAGTGTCTCCAAATCCATCAAATCCAGAAAAGGAAGATGGAGAAAGTGAGAAAAAACAGAGAAGACAAGAGGATAATAATAAACTAAGTTTAGGATTAAGAAGAGAAGGGAACAGTGCTGCAGAAATTGTGGTGGGAGGAAAAAGAGAAGAAAACATTACTCACCTAACTGCAGCCGGTGGGTCTTGTCAGCAAAGATGATGCGGAACCATCCAGGTTCACCACACTCAAAGGCTTTTCCGCAGGACAGGAGGACTTTATTATCCAGAAAACGCTTCCAGAGCAGCAACTCCTCCTCAAATGTGCCTGTCTTAAGGTACTAGGAGAGTCATCAGAAGGATCAGAGGTTAGCGACATATAGACTACATCACTGAGATCCTCATGAATTTGTGATTCCCATGAGGTCTGCAAAGGCCAAGGGAGACACCTTTTACCTCTGAAGTACAGCAGTTGTGATACAAAGGAAGAAATGGGGAGGGAAGTGGCTTGAGAGTAGTAAGATTTCTGCAAGGAGGGAAGTTCACAGATAGACGAAAGAAAAAGAATAGACTGAAACATCTGGCAGTCCTTCCCTCTCCTCATCAGACAACAGATTTATTAAAACAAAATGCTTGTCACAATATTAACCTTTCCTCTAGATGCAGTTGCACTACATGTCTGCCCTCACCCCAGGAGAAGTCTCACTTCCTAAGACTACCAACCTTTCGGAAGTCAATCCAGACAAAGAAGCCTGCATTGCGGTTGAGAAAAGGAACCCCAAGTGTCTTCAGCTCATCTGTCACATACGTATGGGCAGCTTTTAGACGGGCATGGTTGGTCCTCAGGTACACCTGGTTGATCCAGTCTGACCAGAAGAAGAAGATTAAGAAAAGAATCACAAACTGAGATAGTATTCAGATCTGTTCAAGCTTCTAAAACACTCAATGTCTTTCTCTGCTTCACACTTCACCTCCTTTTGTTTTCTGTTTCCTCAAATAACAAAAAGACAGGCAAGAATTGTTTTGCAGTTTCATGTCTGTGCAGGAGAGTATCTCCTTGACCTTCCTAAGGAAGTTTCCCTACATTTACAGTTCTTAGCTGTCATGGACTGTTAGCATTCCATCCTGGCCAGAGTTAGAAGGCCACTTCTATTTCCCTTGTCCCACAAGCCTGTATTTTTTGTTTCTGCTCAGCTAGCTCTACATAACACTAGCAATTTCTGTACAAATAGCTACCACACTTCTTTCAAGCTGCTCCTCTAAGCCTGCTGATCAGGACCTCTGCAGAAACAGTCCTTTTCTGCACAGCTGTCAGTCTCGAGTTGCATGGGCAGCTTCAGGGTAACAGAAGACTGTCAATTAAGCTGTACAAAGAGGAGACACTAGGGAAAGTAAGGGGAGGGGAGACCTTCCAGGTACCCATTCACACAAGAATGGTAGAGGATTGTACATGGAGCTACTGACTCACCTCTGTCTCTAAGCAGCTGTGCAACCTTGTGCTGGACAGGCCCACAAACCCCGTGGAAATAACACAAAGAAGCCACTGCATTAGCTACATCTTGGTTCTCTGTATATAAAGTACCAAAACGAATCCCAGAAACAGCAAAATCCTGCAGAAGACACAGAGAGACTACTTTATTACACTGAACAACTGGGATCCTATTACTACTAACTTGATCTTTCCAGCATGAGGAACCTGAGGAGCCCAGACCAAAACCTACCAGCCACAAAGGCACAGCATGATAACAACCAGCACTCACCTTGGTTATGCCCCACATCACGTGAGTCCGCTGTGGATCGGGCAATCTGTGTGTAGAAGGATGCAGATGGGCAGTTAGTGTCATAGGTGTTGGAGCTTTTGGATCACCAGTGCAGCATTGCAGAAACAGAGAGGCAGCATTACACAATGATAGACAGTGCACCGCGGAACAGCAGTCAAGCAGGGAAAGTTCAAATGCGACCTAACTTTAGAAGCTAGGAATCCCCCGGAAGTAGTTTTAGACGGAATTTTTAAATATTTCAGAGACCCAGATGCTTACAAGTGCTACATTTTACACGCAGATTTCCTGAACATATGAAGCTCGTACATATAATGCTAGAAATCAGGCTTCTGCCAGTGTATTTGTCAAGAATCAAAAGCGATGTTCTTTCACATCTAAGCCCAGCAACACTGAGCTAACACGTAACCAAGTATATTTTATTTCCTTGCAAATGAGCACAAAAAGAAAGCTAGCACCAATGGTGAAGACTAGAAATTTAAAAAAGAAAAAACCCTCAACACCATACCTAATTTTAAAAAATATTTTAAAAGCTTTTCATCTCATTAAAAGAATACCTAATAAAAGCCATTATCCAGTCTGCAACACTACTGTGATCTGGGACTACTCTACGGAAAAAAAAGAAGTAAACAGCAACAAAAAGTCTTTACAAGCATCAACAGAAACATGGGAAAAAGATGTTTAGGTAGGAAGAAAAGCATCACCTTCAACAAATGAAAAATCTGTTTTCAGTTTGGGGACTGTCATAACCAAATACTGATGCACACATTGAAAAGTATACCACAATAAAAAGCTAGCTACCATCTTTTACTTGCTAGATTGTATTTGACAAAATGCATCTGCCATTCAGAAATTACAAAAAAAAAGAAAGAAAGAAAGAAATCAATTTAAGGTGGATTCAGAATTTGCTAGCTCATGACTTAACTTCCAGTCACAAGTTCTCAGCAAGGCAGCATGTTGAACTGTCACTGGAAGATGGCCAGGGAAGTAGGAGCTGCTTTTACCTGTCCATGCCTAGGACACTGTGAAACGTGGCTGATTCATCAAAAACTGACAGCATGTAGATCTCATCTACTATCACATGCAATTCATGTCTGCAAAAGGACAAAATAGAGATTACAAAAGAAGGTTGCTTCTGGTTTAGAAGCAGAGATAAATTCAGGCCTGCAAATACTTGCTTTATACAAAGAAGAGGTAATGCCAAACTTTGCAGAAATAAAGCAATTTTTCTCAGCTTATCTATTTTGTGTACCTTGAAATGATTCAAGGTATATCCACTTAACTGTCACCTACTGCAACCACATAACAAGACAAAAATCCTATCATATCCAATGTACTATTGAAAATTAATTCCCGTATGTACTACCCATGTAGAGGAAGTTGCATCATTACCCACTCAGCATCTCATAAATTCTGAATCTCAAAGAGTATTATGATCCATGATGAAGCTGGCCACCCATACTCATATACTTTGTCTTTACAAATATAGAGAAACTGAGAGTAAAAGAACTCAGCTTCCTATCAGGGAAGCACAGCATCATAATGTTTCCTAGGATTACTGAAAAATAAAACTTGCATTCTTTGATGCAAGTTGCTTTGCCACCCCAGATGACTGCATGGTCCATGTTTCCAGCACTCCCCTCTCCTTTCTTAAGTCCACCAATGTGTGTGAAGAATAGACTGTCTGCCTGACTTAAAAGGTATGCACAGATAAATTCAGTCCACCAGATTCTGAAAGCTGTATCTGACTCAGGATATCTCAGTCTTCCAAAGTGACATACCTTTTAGCAAATTCCAGGTAATCCCGTAGCTCTGACAAGGAGTAGATGTCCCCAAGGGGATTTTGGGGATTCAGAAGAATTAAGGCCCTTACAGAGACACCCTGCAGAATACAAATAACACAGTACTAAGAAAGTGTCCATCATGGGATACATTTTCAGTCCCTCTACTTGAGCAGTCCCTCACTTGAGTGTGACACAAGATTCCCCTTAAGCTTCCGCCATGACTTTTCACTTCAAAGGTTAGATTTGCATGAGAAAACTTTCAGCCACAAATAAAGGGCTTTTTTTACAATTAAATCACTTGCACAGTGAACTGAGCAAAACATTATTGAATTAATCTATGATTTTGAAAAGAGGGAATTGCCACCACCAAGTAATTGGTTGCCATCTGGTCAACCAGTTAATGAGAAAGATGGTCTCACATGCTCTTAGCATGGAAGCACTTTCTCTGAGCTGCATCAGTAACTGGGAAGTAATAAATTACTAAAGAATGCCCATGAATGTGGCAAGAATGATGAGAATTTGAGTTAGGTGGATGCAAAGTGTACGCATTTAGAGCACACTTGGCTGGAGATGTCAGAGCTGGTAACGATTCAAAGATGCAGCTAAACACATATGAGATTTAGGACAATGCCAAACTTACAGACTAACTCTTACAAAAAGTGATTTTCACTTCCATTTTATCCTCTAGATTTCCCTCCTGCAAAAACTCTCAGCATTCTTAGTGGATTCATCTGCCCTGCTGTGAAGAGCAGTCAGTTTTCAGTTAACTCAGCTGGCCTTTCTGAGGGAGAAAGCCTGGGTAGTCCCAAATTTTAGTGCATTTTTTTGTTGATATGAATGGGTTTTGTTGATATGAATGGTGTTTTGTGAAGGGTCTGGTTTATCCTTCCTGCTGTGACCAAAACTGGACAGACACAACACTGAGGGATTCCCCCTAGAACTGCCCCTGACTTTGCAAGCAGCCTCACTTCAGACGGTCTACAAGGACAACCAGAAAGCCAGGTGCTAGGTTTTGAAAATGCTTTGATCTTTAGGCCACTTCTGGGATGTGACATCTCCAATATATTGTAAACTTAGCTGGTAATGTGAAGCTCAGCTAAACTCACCTCTGCCCGGGCATCCTGCAAGGCTTTTTCCAGTTTTTCCACTGTAAGCTGAAAAGGCCGAGTGCTTGTTCCAGTAATCTGAAAGACATAAAAAAGATGAAAAAGGTAAAGTTGTTTCAACAGAGACTGCCTTGAGCCAATCCACTGAGAAATGTTCCCTAAAAGAAAATAAACCCCAACAATAATGACCTAGCAACCATCTTCTTATCCATTTATACTACAGATAGAATAAATAAATCAATAAATAAAATCAAAGAAATGGCCATCAGAGGCTGGCCAGAAATAGAATTTTCTGGCTATCCTTGAACAACTAAAGCAATGAAAGATCTCCATCTGCTCTTCCACCCTGGGACCACCGTCAGTAGGGCATCTCTCTCCAAGGTTCAAAATGGTCATTTTTTTCCTTCCAAGGACTCTTACTGGGAGTAAGATACAAGAAAAGGACAAAACTGGAATCTAGATTTACAGTCTCAGATGACTTTCTGGTAAGCTATGTGCCTATCTTCACAGCAATAAACTGTGTAAATGTCCACTGGCTGTAGTGTACCCTTGTTCTGAGAACTGCTTGCAGAGGTTCCCAAAGCTCAGCACTTTCCAGTTTAACTACAGAGGTTGTTATTCCGTTCTCTCAGATCTTACCTTACTGTCTAAGTAGACATACACCAGCTTGACATTGCCATAGAGGAAGACACTCTGGGTAATACCACCATAAAAGGGAGTAGCAATTAGAACAGCTTCTGGAACCAAGAAAACAAAGTCGGTTATCAACAGGTCACAGTCTTGTCTCCTAATGTGCTTTAGCTAAACGTGAAAGCATTTTTAGAGCTATGTCCCCTGGAAACACTGTAATGCTACTGCCTCTTTCTTCACTTTATTTTTACATTCATTCTCTAATTTTCTGCAAGAGCCCAGGTAAACATGAGTATAGTCCATGTCTAGTCTATCAAACTAAAACAGGGCACCACAAAAACAGTGAAGGCAGACAGGCCAGGCACCAAGTGTGAGTGCATGACATCTGCAGACCATGGAAATGAAGAATTTCATTGAAGAACTTCCTGCAAGCACAATCTTGCAGAAAACAAGAACTTTGCAGTAGGCCACTGCCAGTTCCACTACTTCACTTCTGTCAAAAAGTATTTAAAAAAAATAACACATTATTACCCAGAAAAAACCAAAACTATGTTCCAACCATCCACTTACCCCCTGGATCACAAAGGACCGTAGCTAATGCAGAAAATAAAGAGCCACAACCATTTAAAACAATCACCTAAGGAAGGAAGAGAAAAGCTAGTGATAAATCCTTAAACAGAAAGTTAACACTATAAAATAATCATTCCTGACAAATTCACTGAAATAAATTTTCTCCCCAACTCTCTGTTAGAATTTTCCTGCTGAAATCCCGCTTCTACCAGAATAACTTTAATCCTGTTCTTTGCTTCAGAGACACTTTGTTCTGGTGCTATTCTTGATTCTAATCAGCAATTTTGAAAAAGAATAGGCTTTAAGTAGGGAAAAAATTGGGGAGCAGTTCTGAGCTGTTAGTAAAGCAAAATACTTTTCAACAGTTAATATGTGTTATCATCCTTTTGTGGTAATAGCAGTTCAGACCTCCTGCCAAATTTGTGCAAAAGGGGAAAGTACTGTCTTGCACAGAAGCAGGTTTGACTCCTGCTTCTACAGGACAAATGCTCACAGGTACCATGAGCTTCATTCCAAGTATCAGGAAGAATCTGGTGCCTTGGAGAGGCAGTGATCAGCAAATGGATCAGTGGTAACCTCAGTTCACATGAAGTTTGGGGCTCTGTTGATTTATTGCAGCCAGAAAAGCAGTGGCTGCACCAGCTCATGCTGCCTTCAGCACTCAGCAGAGGCAGAAGTCCCTGACCTCCACAGGCCCCCGTGCCCAGGCTGTATCTCTTACAAGTCAGCAAGTCCTGCAGAGACTCAGGTCTTGATGCTTTTCTAGCAACATTACCACAAATCTACAGGCTAAAACTAACTCTTGGTTCAATTACAAATCTTTGTCCTGAGATATAACAGAGAAATGGGATGACAGGAAACTCAGCTGGAACAGTGGGCACTCTTTGTCAAGGCTGAGGGATACAGCATAGTAGGTCCCTGAGCTAAATAAGGAGATGAAGATATAAGGCTCCACTGAGAGCACTGGAAGGAGGAGATGGTACACACAAGTGAAACATGAGGCAAATATACAGTAGACCTGAAGTGTTTTGGCTGAAGTGTGCATCAAAAGCTACTGAAATGAAGAATCATTTCATATATTTACATGATAACAGGTTGCACTCTAACCAAATAATTTGTTTAAAAAACCAGAATTTGAAACTGTTTCCCAACAAATGGCAATACATTAGAACAGACACCAAAGGACACTGGGTTACCTACATTCTCTGCTTTAAGAGGTGCAGGGGCCTTGCAGTAATAGGTCAAAAATCGAGCCACTTCCTCCCGTAAACTGGAAAATACACGAAAGCAAATATTGATTCAAATATTCTCCAAGAGGCTGGGCTTCCAAACCAGGTTCACAGCTCAGGAAAATAAAGTCAGGGACAGTAAAGTCTGGTGAAAATAGCTAGAAAACAGGATAGCTTAGGCCCATGGAACAGACATGGTTTTTACACCCAGCAGAGGTGTCACAGATAATGCCTATAATGTGCATGCATTTCTGATGAGCTTTAATCTGGCACAGAAGAGAAGGATTAACATCCCCAAGTGTTCACTATGTTTCAAAGAATTGCTTGGAGTTACCCAATTTGTTAATGTATACAAGTACTTTTAAAAGCCTGTTTGCTTTAGAAAATTTGCATCTTCTCTCATGTAAAAGGATTTTTAACTGGATGAGCTGGTAGGAGAGCTAATGTAAAGTTTTGCAAAGAAAAAGTTGATCAAATGACCTAGCGAAGTTTTAACCAGAGAATGCAGCAGAAGAGGTTTGTATTCATCCATTCTGTTTACTAAACAAGTAGTCAAAAAGAGAAGTGTTACAAAAAAGACTTACAACAGATGTCCTTTCCAGTCAGGATACTGAAGCAGTGGAGGGTCGATCATATTCATATCAGCCTGTGTCAGCTGGGAGAAATGAGAAGAATCATTAAAAGCACAGTTACTGATAAGGGAAACATGGAGATAGGATCCATGTACAGGCACACACCTGCACAGACACTTGTGCAACTTCAACAGTTGTAAAACTGGATTGGGAAAGAAGCAAGGACCAGCAAACTGTGGTCTGTGATACCTTCCGGTTATACAAACTATGGGCTTCTGCTGAGTTATTGCAGCCAACACTTCACTGCACAAAAATCTACAAAAAGGATGCAAAACAGGCAACACACAATGCCCATAACCAAGGTGCTCGCAGAAGACTTTCTCAGCAAATTAAGCAACCCCAAGAGTGTTCTGCCCAAGCTCTGAGGACAACAGCTTTTGGCTGGAAAAATAAGTCCTAGTTGTGAAAGCTCAGGTCTAGACTGTAAGAAGGAGTTAGAAAGGAATTTGAATCAGGGTCAGACATGTATTTTCTTTAATAAACTCTCAATAAATTAATTTTTTAATGATATTACAGCTTTCATTTATGTCTCAGTTCCAAGTTGCTGCAGCTTCTTCAGATTTATATTTCTGATCAGTTTTGGTAAGTGTTGAAGTGTAAGAGGAGCTTTCAAAAGACAGGAGAAAAATGAAATTATCTTCTTATTAATTATTCCCCAGGGCAAGCATTTTGTTCCTTATGAGAAGTTCATTTTGATCTCAAAGACAGATTGACCTGAACTGTGGAGGTCCTTTTTAATATTTTAATTAGATAAAGTGTGCACACTGCTTTTATTTTTTTTTTTATTTCCAAGGTTATAAATATCAGGGTTTCACATAATCCAGTTCTGTGACGTCTCAAGGGAAAGCACAGCATTGATACATGTTGTGATGGTTAGATCACCTCACCGTGATAGATACAGGCAGAGAGAACACTTTAGATAAACAAAAAGGCAATAAACAAGTATTATGTACAATGTACCTTCCAAATATTTAATGGCAACCAAATCTATGAGTTAATACTAAAAACAGTAAAGGTGGAGGTGACATAAGTAGGTAATAGGGCAAGGGAGGAGGGAAATTCCACATGCAGTGTCAAAGTTTCGCACGTGATAAGAAAACCATAACGTTTTCTATAAGTGTTTTAATAACTGGTGCTGAGCTCTGGAGTTTAAAGACACTGTCCTTATCCCATGCAGAATTACAACCTGGTATTACAGGATTAAAGTTCCTTTATTCAGCTGTAGATGTTCTTGGAGCCTATGTAGCTCCAAGAACTGTGCCTCCTTATATCTCTTTCCTAAACTTATCTAGAGAATGAACCATCAAATGTATCAGCAGATTTGGCCAAAAATGACCATGAATTAATAAGAGGAGAACCCCTAAAAGTAAGGTGTTAAAGGGTAAGGAAACCAGATGGGCTTCAAGGAAGAGCATCTGAGATCTCACACCACAAAATATTCTCTAACTTAAGCGTCAGAAGTTGAAAACAGAAATTGGATACATTATTCAGTGGCAGCAGTAAGTATTTTTAATCCCAAACAGCAAAAAATTATTTGCCTACAATCCCAGCTGATGCTGCATTCAGTGAATCCATACTGTTACTCAAGGGTGTGAGGACTGAGAAGCTGGCAACAATATCTTTGTTCTGCTTGTTGCCACAAGCATGAACACTATAGCAGACAAAGTCTCAACTCACTTCCACAGAAGGGCTAGTTAAGATGCAGCTGACTACTGTCTCCCTCCGCACTACTTACTGCAGACGTCGTGTTAGTTTAAAGGGGAAAGGACAGTGAAGGAAGGAAGGCACCACCTACACAGCCTAGAGGACACCTTTCCGTGCAGGCAGCAGCTCTGCCTTACCTGTTCTTCTAGCTGGAAGGCGGAGTGGTGGGGTAGCATCCCCCGAGTCAGTGGAGTGGCAGGCAGAAATAAAACAAGGAACATTTTGAGGGTGGGGAGTGGTGGAATGGGAGCAACCATGAACTTCAAACTGCAGAGACTGACTGTCCAACCCTGAGCCACCTTCCCTCCCCACATGTAACTATAGGTAGGAAAAAGGGCCACCTGCCCACCTCAAAGGCTGCCTGCCACCTGGGCAGTGATTTTAATGGAAATC
This sequence comes from Dryoscopus gambensis, assembly GCA_013389985.1. Taxonomy (NCBI): domain Eukaryota; kingdom Metazoa; phylum Chordata; class Aves; order Passeriformes; family Malaconotidae; genus Dryoscopus; species Dryoscopus gambensis. The sequence continues at coordinate 107,226 of WEIT01000607.1, read as the reverse complement.
TAGAAGCATTCCTCTGCAGCACAGTTCTGTTGTTTCCTTTTTCTACTTTTTCAGTTGTGCTATGTGTTCCACTCCTCTACCTGATGCAACTGAACAAAGCCAGCAGGTAGAAGCTGACCCAGTCTGATTTTGAGAGATTTCCCTGCTGCCACTCTTGCACATTTCAGGTGAGTCCAGAACCCAGTATCCAAGCTGTGTGACTTTACAATGGACAAATGTGAAGATTCTCAAAATTAAATAGAGTTCAAAACTACTGTCAGCAGGGGAAAATAAAATTTATCTTATTTTCATCTAGTTTTCTGAAATCAGTACATCCCCAGAGAGAAATCCATTATGAAGAGGAAGAGAAAAACACCCATGTTCATATCCTCCTGGAAAAAGAAAATAAATAAATGTACAAGTAGTTGGATTCAAAAATGACTTCCGACAAATTTAAAATTCACAATGAAAAACTTCACCAGAAAAGCCTAAGTAACAGCAGTAACTCTAGGAAAGTGCAAGCTTTGAAGAGGAACTGCAAAGCAAATTCCGTGTTTTATTTTGGAATAGAACTTACCCGCTTGGACATCAGGTCAAAGCAGAGCTTGTTCTCACTGGTGCCAAAGTTTATTATACCCTAGAAAAAGAAACAGTGTATTGTTTATAGACACTTAAAACATGTGAGTCCATAACCTTAGCTATCACTTCACTAAATTGCCTCCAAAAAGCTTATCAAGGAAAAGTCAAAACACAATTCACATAAACTTCACCATATATAACTCGAGACATGCATCTATGTGTGTATGTTTCCATATATAACCCAAGCACTTGGCTTCTCAGTCAATAAACTGTCTGTAAATGAACATGTACTAATGGTTTCTACTTCTTTACAGAACATGTTTAACTTAATCTTTAATTCCCTCACTGTTATGCGTACCTAAAAAAAGAAACCCTAAAACAACTCTGAAAAAAAACAAGGTTTACTCTTCTGCAGCGGTTTTAAACAAGGTTTTGGATATATTTCTTTATCTTAAAAGCATTTGTTTATCAGTAATTACTATTCCACTCTACTGATTTGCTCAGAAGCCATATAAACATGCAGTCATTACAAGTAGTTAAAATACTGAATTTTCCCCTCTGGAGAGATGACCCTATGGTTCCAGGTTCATGATTTGGCCATATATAGTATGGCATTACATCCTGAAGAGCTCAAATCTACTAGCACATTTTCATTATTGTAAAAGTTTGGGTAAATACATTTTTAAAATGAAAGAAAATCTAAACAACTGTACACTTCTGATGTTATTAAAGTCTAATTTTAGGTATTTGTTTAAAAAAACTACCTCCTACACAGATAACAGTTGGTAGAAGCAGCAGCCTGTACCTCATAATACACCTTGTAACAAAAACTTCCCTGTGTGTTTCTAGTTTAACAATCTCGTTTTCACCGCCTCAACACAGGTGACTAAAGTCAGGGCTAATAATAAGATATTTTTAAAGTTTCAAGTAGTTCAGTATGTGAATGAAGGATCTATTTAAAAGTAATCCACATATAAATTGTTATTTATATTTACTATATTTGTTACTCAGTAATAATTTGCTGTGAAATATTAACACTCAGCCTTTGTGCCACAAGAGGGCTATGGCGAGCTACTTAAAACTGAGCCAGCCGAGTGTAAACGGGCAGAAAAGTGCTGAGTGTTATCAAAAGAAATTTAAAAAAAAAAAAAAAAAAGCTACTACTTAGTAGTTCTCTTTCCTGCACCCATCACCTGCAATAATTAGATATAATCAGATAATCAGAGACGGTCCTCAGTGGGCAACAGAGGTGATGACATGGAAGGAGGAACATGAGCTGTGTTCCGGCAGATTTCTTACACCTTTCAAGGTCTGCTACTGCTATTATTACCCAGGTGGAGAAGGCAGAGTGTGCAAACCTGAGCTGAACACAGCGTTCATCTTTGATACCTAGATGATCTGCAAAGCTTCTTTTAATTTCTTTTCCTCAAACAAACAGTTTGACTCACCTTGTATTAGTGAGATCAAAAAAACCCCACACCTTTAGCATATCTGTCAGCAAACCTCTAAGAAACTTTTATTTCCTAACAAGGAAGCCAGGAAAACACTTCGAGGTTCTTACTCACATTGGGGTTCTTGTCTTCATCATACTTGTCAGCATGATAGGCTTTGTAACCTTCCTCAGAGGAGCCCTGAAAAATGCTGGCAAAGTTGCCACGAGCAGAGAGGTAGGGGCTTCTCTGGAAGCCGCTGGGGTTACAGAAGCCGTGCACGTCAACCCTCCTCTTGGCAAGCGGCCGAACCCTCATCTCTTGCAGGTTGCCCCCTCTTCCTCCCATTCCCTCAATTTCGGACAGTGCCTGGCTGAAGTCCAAACCCTGAGGCATGGCAACAGAGGAGGAGGAGCCACTATGGCTCTGCTTTAGGATGCTGAGCATTTGAGCAAAGACATTGAACATGCGAAATTCATGTTCCCGCTCCAGTTCAAACCGGCGCTGCTCCAGTTGCATCCGACGCTCCTCCACATCCAAATCTCGCTGAAATCGGCGTTCTTCCATCTGCAGAAAGCGCTCTTCCATGGCCCGCTGAGATGTCAGAGTCTTCAGCAGGAGATCATCAAGTGGGTCCCTCATGCGCTGGCCTTTCCGCTTTTTCCTCAGGCGATGCAAAGCAGAGAAGCCAGGCCGGGGAACAACATTCTGGATCCGTGATGAGTTTGCCATGTTTGGCTCACTGAAACCTGTGAATACACAAAAGGAAGAAAAAGTGCAGCAAGCAAAGTGGCATGGGCATGCTTTGCTGCCTTCCCCTGCCTGTCCTAAGAACACCCTTTGATCTACTGTAGGGTTTACAGAAAAAAACAAAGTAAAACCTGTCAGGTACATCCTGAGCTTTGCAAACATTTTTTTAAGTTTGTTTTTAACATCACACACTGGGCACACCATGATGCTGCCAGCCCCAGCCCCTTACATGGCCTCTCTATTAACCTGAATGATCATCAGTTCCCTCCACTAGGCTAACTGCAAGCACCACAGCCAAGGGGACATACCATTTCTTCCCGACCTCAGACGTTAACCTCACATTTGTTATTACCTCTTCTTTCCAACAATTCATGGTCTTCCATCAGCCTGTCCTAGACTGGTTTGAAATCCCCAGGATTCCCAGACTGTATCCTTCCTGACAGCTAAGCAATGCCAACTGCACTTTCAGTGCAGGAGTCTCATCTCCTGTAGACAACTATGCTGTTTCTGCCAGTGACTTTCAAAAACATCTTCTTTCCAAGTCCCACTGAATAGCTTACAAAGTCGGGCAATGATTATTTCCAAGTATTCTTCACTGTCGAGTGGGCTAAAATATTAGATCTGGAATATATTTTAAAACAATGCAAGGACAGTTTCACCTGCAGGTTTATAGTGCAACCATGGCAGAAGAGGGTCTCCCAGTACAATTCAGCATGAGAAGCGCAGACAGCTCTGGTTATGTTCAAAAGATACCAAAAAGCATGCAAATGTTTTTTTTTCAATAAGGAAATCGAACTAGCCCAGCTAATGGAGCCCTTTGGACTTCATACACAGTATTTAGCCTAGCTCAGTAATTCTAGACTACATTTACCTGCAGCAAGATACCTGAGTTTTGGGAATGGCCAGAAGACCATAAATTCAGATACCAGCCTCCTACTTTAAAGCTTTTTGGGATGTGGAAAAACAAGGATCCAAATGTTATTGAGAAAACCAGGTGTCTATCTCTGCACCAGAAATAATCTGTCTCTGGGAAAATGGCCAGAAACCTTATGCTGGAATGTAAAAGGCTATCCCTACCTGAAGGTGAAACACTGGTTTCAATGGGAATCTCCACCCTGGAGATGGGAGAGTCGTTCTGGGCCCTCTCCAAGAAGGCTCTCTCCATCTCCTGTTCTTCAGGGGAGCCCTGCTGGTAAGACATGGCTTGTGGGGGCTCTGGGGTCAAGCTGTGGTCATCAGAGTTCACCTCCTCACACTTGATTTCCATCAGCTCAGGGTGCTGGGAGTGTCCAAAGGGCAGGGCCGAGGAGGCGAACTGGTGGTGGTAGCTCTCCACCATGCTGCCCTGCAGCACCTGCTGAGCCATCATGCTGCCGCTCAGGGAGCCATAGGCCAGGGCCGGCCGGCTGGTCAGCACCCGGTCCATCACCTCGTAGAACTTCCACGTCCGCCCGCCCCGCGGGGTCTTGCTATTGTCCTTGATCCGCCGGTACTCCAGCTTCATCTTCTTGATCTTCTCACGGCACTGGTCGCCCGTCCGGTGGATGCCCTTCTCCCGCAGCACCTCGGCGATGCGGTTGAAGACGTGCTGGTTGCGCAAGCAGCTCTCCAGCTCTATTTGCACCGACTCGTCGGCCCAGAGCTGCAGCAGCTCCACCACCTCGGGGTCCGACCAGTTACTGCCGCGCTCGTACTTCTTCCCACGAAAATCCATCGCTCCCGGGGTCCCGCCCGCCCCTCGCCCCGGGCTGCG
>WEIT01000607.1:38840-92422 GCA_013389985.1 Dryoscopus gambensis | reverse complement strand
CTTCCTTGCAGTATTTAAAGAGCAGAATGTGTGCTGGTTATCAATCATCAGGTGTATGCCTTCTGGGGTGGAAGGGAACATTCAGAATCCACAGCTATTGCTAGAAACTTTTGAAAATCTGATTCTTTGGAGGCTGACAGGTGTTTCATTACATTAAGGAAAAGAACAGTTTGTTTTGCAGTTTCTGGCAAACGTTTCCTTTGAAAACTCAGTCTTAGTTGGAACTGTGCTATGTTCAAATCATTTTAACTGTATGATGTTTACTAAGCTGTTTTTAAACAATGATTCATTCTAGGAAACTTCATAAAAGGTTCTAGAAACATGTAAAAATACTTCTAGGTCTACAAATGACAGGTTGTTCATCTACTCACTGGTTGAGACATCAATAGTAATCAGATGTTGGTGCCTTGAAGAATGCCAATGCTTACAGTTTTTCAACCTCTAACTTCGAAATTGCAAAGAGGGTTTCTGCAGAGATCATCACCTAACCCAAGACTGTCACAGCAAATCCCCACCCTGGAGCCTGAGGGAATACTTGAGACCCCTCTTTCCAAAGCTAATAAAGCTCTAACAAGCTGAGGCCCAGCACCCTTTGCAGGTGTGTGTCTCAAGCCTACTGAAAGCCAGTCTCTGCTGCTGACATGTTGAGGTCACTTTCCAAATGTGATACACTGTGGGAGCAAAAGAATTCCCACTGGTTTAGTAAGCTCTTTCTTAAAATAGCAGGTAAGTGCAGTGGCAGTGAACTGAGTCAGGGTATTCATACCCTGCGTGCAGCCAGAAAGGGCATGTCATGTTCAGTCAACAAAGGAAACTTTCCCCATGCGACTTGCCACCATTGCACAGCTTAAAACTGATGGGTGACTGCAAGAGATGAAAGAAATTTTTTCAGTTTCTATTTAAGCCTTCAATGCATCTGGCAATACTTCAGAAAAGGAACTGCTTTTGTGCCATGGGAGTTGTACAGTGGAAACTGAGCAGGGGCCAGTTCCACCCAAATCTTCCCTCCAGACTACTGGAACATGTCCAGGACCATCAACACCCTCGCTGACAGTTGGAAGGAAATAGAGTTCACCAGTATTAAAGATGTGAGCTGCTTGTCTAGAATTTGAGTCAGATGTCTATAACCCAGACTGTAGTAGCAGCCTTCACTCTTTGTAAATCAAGAACGGATGGGAGAGAGGGAACATGATCTCACCTGCAGTACTGTCAAAGACTTACAAAGAAGAGTCTTCACATAATTTTCCCACTTTCTCAGCCTTTCAGTCTGTCCTATTATCTGACTGTACACTCCTTGATTATCCTCACCCTAAAGAGATTTCGTTTTAACCAAACCCAAATTTGAGGCTACCCCAAAGTTATCTTACTGATCACATTTAGCTCATGTGCCTTCACCCCTTCTCCTCTGCAGTTTTGGCTTCACTGCAGCTGAATAGGACAATTATGAAGGAAGACACACATAAACTTTCAGTTTGAAATGTGTGCATTATTGGCATCTTTCTTCTCTCTGCTTTCCTGTTTTTCAGTTTGAGTGAAGCTGCTTTCATTCAGAAGTGACCAAAATTACAGAAACATTTATGAAGGAAATTAATTACATTTTCAGTGAGTTATTTAGGAATGATGAATACCTCACAGAAAAACCATTAAGTGTGTTGTTGGCCCAGAGGTCATGACTCAAGTAGGCTGTTGGTCCCACAAGGGACCATTGCCTTTTTCCAATTAGAAGCAAGAAATATTTTGGCAAGCAGAGGCAGCATACATTGAAATGTGTTCTGCCTCTTCCTGGGCTGCTTCATTCTGATGGGATTTCATGCATTCTATCTCCATGAAACTCATTAAACTTCACTAAATTCAAATATACAAAAGGAGAGAAATCAGAGTATAGTTATGTTCAGAAAGACATCACAAATTTTCAAACGAGGTCCCCTCATTAGCATACTTTGAACTTCTTAGTCTGCAAACAGAAGGATACCTCTCTCAGAAAGTACCAGAGTCTGCTTAAGCTAATATTAATCTGCTTTAGTAGTAGCAGCTAGTTTTAAACCACTCCACATTTCATCTGCATTACTAACCTTTGACGCAGGGACTTTGCTAAATGGCAGTGGCCACTTGGCACTCCAGAGGCAGCGTTGTCTATCACTTACACATCTCCAGGGATGGAAGGCACAGGAGTAGAAGACCTCCTGTGCCCAAGCAGGAGTCACTTTAGCTGTATTGTTTCACCTGGCACTCTCTTGTGCTCCAAACCACAGAGAGAGAAGAGCAAGCCACATGCCTGTCCCACGTGGAGAATATGCCAGATGCTCACAAGTGATGCTGGGGAAAAGGCACAGCTGATCCACTGATTAAGTGGTCAAGGTCTGGCCTCCAGTCTAAAATCATCATAGCTATTTACAGAACAATTTGCAAGAAGGGAGGAAGAAAAGAACTTTTATTTACAGCTTTCTTAGATTTTTTTTCTCTAGCAGGTGCTCAGCTAAAAGAAAAGACACAAATAGACACAAAAATGTGTAATTTCTCAATATCTGTGTATCCCTATTCCAACAAATAAAATTAGAAATTAAACCAGCATCTATTTTCCATCAAAATATTGAGTTAGAAAACATTCAAAAACTATTTAAATATTAATAAAACACTGATCTCCATAAAGCTGGAGCATTAAGTAAAAAAGGCAACCACAAGATTGATAGAAAAATCCAGACTTTGGCAATGCAATACTGGTTCACTTCTCCAATTTGCAGTCAGTCAAGCCTTTGCCTTAGCTCTTCCCTCTCTCTATCTCTTTCCTCCCTCTTATCCACTGGGAGTATTTATTTGCACGTGACCAGGCTTCAGATGTTTCCCATAAAATGAGGAGCTGAGAGTACATTGGTGTGCCTGGGCTGGTACAAAGATACTGCATGTCTGTGTAACCTGTAGCCCAGTTTCAACACTTGATTGCAGCCCAGAAACAAACCCAATGGCAGCACTTGGTGTGGTTGAGCCTATCTTGGGCAGAGGCTGGAGGCAGGTGTGCAGTGTTTGTATGCGTTCTCCCAAACCACTTCAAGGCCTTGTGCCAGCTGACAGGCAACTAATTAAATACAGTGTTGGTCTTACTCGATCAGAGAAGCTCTAAAAACCTTTCCAGTTGCAGGAGGCAACTGGAAGATGCAGCATACTCCAGTCACTAGCAGGCGGAGCAAGCACAGACAGGCAGCCGGTCTTTGTCTCTCTCACTCATCTGGACATGAAGGATCCTCCATTTTGAGTTACTCCAGCATCACTGAGGACAAACTGGACCTCTTTTGCCAGAATCCCATTTCTTTCCATTTCCTCTACAGCCTTCACATCCCGGTCATGTGGCAGTAGAAGAAAAAGAGCTGCTTTCATGGACATGTCCAATCTGAAGGCTTGATTCATACAAGCATTAAAGTCCAAACAAGATACTCCAAACCTCTGATACTTTTTCAGACTTTGTGCTCTGGTTCACAGCCTCTGCCAAAAGTAGCTGCAACAGTATAAGCAAGGCAGACAGTCCCATCTATATTCTTTACTTTTCTGCTGAAGTTCACCACTCCTGTGGGTGCTGGTAACCTTTGGCAAACTTTTGCAGCAACTTCTCTGAGAAGTTTAGAAATTTCAGAAACCTTTGCAGACAAAGTCACTGGTGCCAGGTTCAGCACTCGTAGCAGTAGGTCATATTTGTCTCAGCAAAAATGAGCAGTACAGTGCCTGTGCGCCAAACGAAGTATGCTCATCCATAATTCCTCTCCATGTTCATAGAAAGTACTGAAAGATTAAAAGAGGAATGAGAGGAAACAGCATAAAGATGCTGATCTTCAGTGAAAGATGCTGATCTGTGCTAGGAGGGGTCTGGGATCCTACAGAATTAAGTCACCAGCACACTGATATTTCAGTGGTCTGGGGTTAGAAGTGAGTGTAGTATGGTGGTGCTTTACCTGATATCAGGAAAATGAGATGCTCTGTTGATTACAATGATTCATATCATTAAGTATAAACCTCTCCTAATCTGATCCAAAACTTTTCATAGAAATGGTGTGATATTTCTTTTCCTGCACATACTAAATTATATAATTTTATTCTGAGAGATATTTGGAGCTTTTTGGTGACACAGATTTGTTGCTTTCTCCTAAATATTTAGCTGTGCAAGCTTATGCTCCTCAGGTATGGAATGTCTCAAGATGGAAGAGGGAAATGAGACTGCCTGGAGCTGAGCCCAGCATTTCTCTGGCAAATGTGCATCAATAAAAGAAAACATTTACACACATAAATAAGAGATCATGGGGAAAGAGGAGGGGGGGGAGCCCAAATATCTGTCCCACTGTGTCCAGCTTTAACTCAAAAACAAATACTAGAGATGGAAGGAAGGGGGCAGAGGAAGAGGATAACATGATAGAAAGAAAAGAATGTGAAAAAGCTGTATTCCAGCACAATCTAAAACTTTCCAGGGAGACAAATGGGGATAAGCTGGTAACACTGTGGCCTGTCATAGGAAGTATTCCACTGATAGAAGTTCTCTTCATTTCTCCATGACCATGTCTCACTGCTCTTTTTTCCTACCATTGTCTGATTCTGGATTCACAAGTCCTCCCTACAGTTAACTACAGCAAATCTTTTGAGCACAAGTCACTTTGCATCTCACAGAGTTTTGGAAAAGATACCTAAGAGAGACCTACCAAGGGAACCTCCAGAGCTAATAATTTATTTTAAAAAAAATCTCTTTTAAACTAGCATGTTTAAGGTAAGTGGAAAAGGATGCAATCTTTCATCTACAGATCAGAAGGCAATGAACTCCATCTCTCCCTCAAACTTCACCTTCTGATGTGATCAATGAGACAGAAGCTGTGGTGATTTCTGTCTGGAACAGAACTGCCCCAGGGAACAGGATTGAGATATGCCACTAAACAACACCAGGTGAGAGCTTGATTGCTGTGACCTCAAGAAATAGTCAAGAAGGTGACAGAAGCAAAAATATGATCTTTCATTCCAGGGCTGCCTTAAGATAACAAGATGTTCGTGGACTTTGAGTCAATCTGTTGTGTTCCTTCAGGGAATTTTAGCTTTAACTTACTTTCCATGAAACCAAACGTCATTGTAGTCATATTCTTTCTAGAAAGCAGGAATGTCTGTGAGTTACTCTTAGAGGGGCATAAACAGGTTTCCCTGGAGCTGAGCCTAAAATTAGGTGATATTGGGATACGAATGCTCATCCAGATAATTTCAAAATACCCATTCCAGCAAAAATGTAGCAGCTGGAAATCTGGCATAAGCGATCATTTTTGGTGAAGAAGTATCTGAACTAGGAAGCACATCTTTTACCCCTGACAAGGGGAAGCCTCCTGCCTGACTTCTCTGAAGCAGCTGAATTTCTGGGGCCACAGCCTCACTTTTTCAGTAGAGACAGCCTCATATTCCAAGTCCATCAGAGAGGCTACCTCTGTTCACTGCTGAATTTGAATTAACAAATGGCTTTTTCTATTCATCGTTGTTCAATGACTCTGGAATTCTAAAGAATAGAACAAATTGCAGTGGCCAAATTTCTGCATTCAAAACAAACTAGCACCCAGAAGGGGATAATTAGTCAGATGAATTAGTCTGTGGAGAGGGAGTCAGTCTGGGAAGAGAGCAATCACAGAGCTCTAGAGATGGGCTCATGGGTGGGTTTTCCAGGGACTGGGGAAATTACTGAGGCAGGCAGACCAGGAACAGCTGCTGTAACAAAAGCACAGACTATATGCCAGGCCCTGTGAGCTCAGGAGAAGATACAAATGAGGATTTGACACTGAACGTGTGAGGTGCTGACGTCAACAGCATTGCACCGGGAATGCTCTTGGCCCCTGTGCAAACCTAGCTCCACCAGAATTCCCCCTGCAAATTCCCTGTGACTCCCATCCAAACCCTCTACCCTTTGAAGCCACTGGACCTCTTCCGTGTTTGTCTGTTGAGAACACAAGGGGTTGAAAGCCTGTTTTCCACTTTGCATCCCGCTGCACAGCGTACGGCGTCTGCACCAATTAAACCCAACTGGCTGAGGCTGTATTGATCCCAGCTGGGAAATGAAAACCTAGCCTGGAACCAGGCAACGTGCTCGTGGTTGAGGGTTTCATTGCAAGCTGTAGTGAAGGCCACAACTGCTCAAGTTCACAAATGCTTTGTCAAACCGGGTTATGTTTTGATCACATCTGACTGTTTTGAGAGGAAAAACTGTGCAGTGTGGAGAGATCCAGAGCTGGTTTGTTGGTTTTTTTTCTCAGAAAAAACCTGCTCTGTATGTGAGAGCTCAGTAAATATCCAGGCGGTTCAGGGCAGCCACAGCTGCTGGGAATTTCACTCCCGTTTCCATGGGTGGGCTGGGTTGCGAGCCAGGCTCTGAGCTGGAATTTCAGGCCGCAATTTGGACAGGCACATGAAAATTTTGATCTCAATAAGAATGAGCAAGCAGAACTTGCCTGAAGCCCCTTTCTGGATACAAGTGTGTTGGAGCCCTATATGAGGGTTTGAAGTTGGCAAGCTCAGCCCCATCTCTGAGACCTGCCCAGTCTGGGGTACCCTCTCTGGAAGGACAGCCTTTCCTCTAAGACTTTCAGCTCTAAGACCGCTTTCTAGATCCTGGTAAATATTGCAGGAGGTGATACACCATGTACAGTTTCACACCTCTGTGTCAGTTCCCTAAAGACAACACACACAGAAGAACAGATATTTTTTCAAACCTACAGCAGTAACAAACACCTGAGCATTTTGTATTTTCAGAGGAGGTCTGAGCCAGTGGAGGTTCTGGCAAGCGGGAGCAGCTCTATGCCTGTTCTGTGTAGCACATCACACCAAGTCACAAGGGATGTTTTCTCTGCAGAGAGTCGGGGTTTCAACAGGTCCATTGCACGTATGGCCCCATGGAGAATATCACAGCTCAAACAGGGAGCAGATGGAGCCTCAGTGAGACCATGTAGCCCACAAGACGTTTCCAGCTGTGAGTCTACCCAGAGCCAAAGAGGAAGCCATGACAGCTGCTGTCCCCAGGTAACCTGCCAGACCCCCAGGCATCACCTGCAAATCTGGGAAGAACTCAGCCAGCTCTGATCACCCCCGTCATCACTCCTATTTTACTTTTCACTGAACTAGGTGGGAAATGTTTTCCCTTTTCTACTCTATTCTTCATAAACCAGCCTGTCTTCTGTTCAACTTCTAATCTCCTTCCCTTCTCCTTTGGTTTGGATTTCGCCTATATGTTTGTCAAGGTTTAGGAATGCTACTCCCCAATTCAGTGCCCCCACTGAGACTCTCTCAAATCACATGTCACTCTCTTGCTCCCCATTCCCCTCCCTCTTCCAGCTTCGGCAGGATGGAGTTGAGAATTGGGACACAAAATATGAAGATCAAGGGCTGAGATAAGAATGATTTACTGGAAACAGCAATGACATAAGAAAAAAACAGTAACAGCAACAACATTAATTACAAAAATATACAAAAGAGAGCGTGATTCACACACTAAAACGTTCACAACAGACCCCAAGACAATGAAAAATTGTGGACAACTTACCCTCCCCCTCCCCACCACATTTTTTCAGACAGAAGCCACGCCCTTCTTTTACTAACCCAGAGAGTCCCTTTACTCTACTCTCAACAACTATGTGAGGTGGTATAGATTAACATCTGTGTTGTGGCCAAAACCAGGACAGAGTTGCTACTCCCTCACAGAAAATATCAATGAGTGCGTGCACATTCCTGGGATGACGTGCAAGGGCAATTCTTATTCACCACCCATGCGCCTCAGCTTAAAAACCAGGGCTCATTCCATGTGAAACACAGCCTTTGCACTCAACAATTTCTACTGCAAATAACAATCTGGGAGATCCTATGGTTTATATAGGCTGCCAGAGAGAATATTCTCACAGATTATGCAGCTTGGTGACGCTAGTATTTGCAAAAGGAAAAGCTACAGGCCTTCCAAGTCCACTAGACTCAAGGGATTCATCCTTACTCCCAAAGGATTAGCTATTATAAGGATTAAAAGATACAGAAATAGAACATAAGGAAAGTGGAGGGAAAAAAAGGTGGGGCAGGCATATTTCTGACCTACTCTATTATCTAATCATTTTGAGAGTTAGAACATTGAAGTTTCTGATAATCATTTGTTAGTTTTTTATTGTTATATGCTTTCTCAAAATATTTGAATATACTCTACCATTTTCACCCACACTTTCAAGGGTTACAGAAATAGAAGAGTCTACATACAGAGGGGTATCACAGCCAGCATGGAAAAAATCTCTGCAGCCTGGGAAGATTGAGCTGAAATAATAAAACAAAAGTTACTAACTGAAGAAAAAGGAGCAGAACTTCTTTTGCCATGAGAAAAGGAACAGAGAAAAAGGGATAAAGGAAGGAAAGAAAGTAGGGCAGAGCTCACTGGGGAACACAGTAACCAACCTGACTCACCAGTACTCTGGCGCAAGTGCAGTGGGGGTCCACGACCTGATTTGGTATCCTCAAGGGTCTCTTGCCCTAGATCTGGCAGGGTTAAAGCCTTCCTCAGCTAAACCTGAAAAAGTCAAGTCTGTGGTAGTGGGGGGGAATTTATTCTGCAAGAGGTTTTTTGACAGAATCTGAGAAAATATATCCTGCCCTGAAGGACAGAAGGGACAATTGTTCCAGATGAGATCTGTGGGTGATGTTCTTCGGGATACTTTCACTTAGTTGTGTGTAGCACATTGCTAGTAAGACATTATAAAACTGCGAATTCAGAGAGGAGAAACAAACTCTAGCCAGACTCTCAGAATGGAGCTGTATCTGCCATTTTGCTGGGAGACAAAACAGATATGATCATAAGTCTGCAAATACGGCAAAAAAAAGAAGATTTTTTTAATGCATATGAAGAGGACTTAACCAGAAAAAAAAGAAAGATGTGAGGAGGGAAAAGGTAATGTAATACAGTAGGTCTGAAAACTTCAGTACTAGAGTATTTTTCAAGTCAGACTGGCCAAGATACTAAGAAATCCTGCAGAGGGACTGGATTTGTTTCAGCAGAAAGGACAGGAGGGAAAAGGAATGATGTGTGATGCTGGGAAATCAGAATAAATTAGGTTGAAAAAGATCTCTGAGATCACCGAGTCCAACCTTTGACCAATCACCACCTTCTCAACTAAATGATGGCACTAAGTGCCACATCCAGTCTTTTCCTGAACACTTCCAGGGATGCTGACTGCCTTGGACAGTCCATTCCAATGTTTAGCAACTCTTACTCTGAAGAAATTCCTCCTGATGTCCAATCTGAACCTTCCCTGGAGCAGTTTGAGACTATGTCCTCTAGTCTGGTTGCTAGTTGCACCCAAAGCCTTTCCCTCGTTCACTGGACAGGTCACCTGGTCATAAAAGTCAATCAGGTTGGTCAAGCAGGACTGCCTTTGTTGAACTCATGCTGGATGGGCCCGATCCCTTGGTTGTCCTGTGTGTGCCGTGTGATCCCGCTCAAAATTATCTGTTCCATAACCTTCTCATGCACCAAGGTGAGGCTGACAGGCCTGTAGTTCCCTGGATCTTCCTTCTGGCCCATCTTGTGGATGGGCATCCCTCTGGCCAACCTCCAGTCATCTGGGCCCTCTCTGGTTAGGCAGGACTGTTAATAAATGATGGAAAGTGGCTTAGTGAGCTCTTCTGTTGCTCCCTCAGTACTCTTGGATGAATCACATCCAGTCCCATACACTTGTGAGCACCTAAGCGGCGCAGCAGGTCACTAACTACCTCCTGGACTGCAGGAAGTCTGTTCTGCTCCCTGTCACTATCTACCAGCTCAGGGAGCCCGGTGCCCTGAGGATAACCACTCCCAAAGACTGAGGCAGAGAAGGCATTAAGTAACTCAGCCTTTTCCTCATCCTTGGTGGCTGTTTCCTCCTGCCTTCCATCCAATGAAGAATGTAGATTTTCCTTGGCCCTCCTTTTGTGGTTAATGCACTTATAAAAACAACTTTTTATTATCATCTTTTACACTCTTTATTATCATCTAGCTGAGCTTTTGCCTTTCTAATTTTCTTTCTACCTGATCTAGTGGCATCCTTGTACACTTCCTGAGAAATCACAGAGATCCATTTTTTCATGTGTGGCAAAAGAGTGTCAGGTCCTTGCGTACTTTCAAAGACCTAAATGCTTTTTCTGGAGTACTCAGCTCTGATGGCCTGGGGAAGTTATTTCATTTCCTGAGTGAGGATTTCTTGGAAAAGGAAATATAAAGAACAGCACTGAATCTAACTCCCTCCAAAATCTTCACATTTCCACAAGAGGCATGGCATTTCTTGGTTGCCCACCAAATGCCACCTTTCCACCCTACTCCATGCCAGCCCATCAGCCTGGAGCTCACAGAAGTTACTAAATCACTCAAGTGCTTAAGTAACGCAAAAGAACACGCAACAGAGAAAAGGTTACCTGAAGACAGCTTTCATCACCAGCTCTGTTTACCTGTCCAATGCTTCTTCCTGTACTTCACTCCCCTAACTGAATCTTGACCTGAAACAACCTGTGTGTTTTTTAAAAACCTTCCAACCAAGTGAACAAGAAATCCTGCTGATTTCAGCAAGAAGGAAGAAACCACTTAATGTAAGCACTAATAATGAAATCAGGCCCTCAAAGTTTAGATTAAGCTACGGAAAATTGCACCAGTGACTCATTCTGCCTAGTGACTCCTCATTTAGGATGCTGAGAAATACAGCTCCGCTTGGAGATGATCTTTGTATGTGAGGGTACAAAGAGGAAGGATAAAGGACGTACAACATCATCTCGCAGACAAGAAGAGAGAAAACCTGCAACACAGGTTGCTGTAATGGGACAGTGAAGTGCAGCAGACCTGACTTCTTCCCAGGGTCTGTCCAGATTTCAGTCCCTGTGAAATCATAGAACCACAAGAGATCAATAACATCCCAGAAGCAGCTGTTGTGTATCTGAACAGCTGAGCAGTGCAGCCTGTCTACTCAGAGTTTAGCACTTTGTGTGCCCCAGCAGCACAGCATCGGGTGGAACAGGAGAGCTGGACAGGCAAGTGGTTATAGCATGGGGCCTGCAGCAGAGTGCTTTAAATCACAGACAGAAACAGAGGATTCATCAAAATAATTCTTAAAAAACAACAGAAAGTGGGGAAAGGCCTGGACAGCCCGTCCAAGCCCAAGAAGCAAACAAACATAATCAAAGCCTTTGCAGTGTGCCTCAGAGCAAGGCTGCATGTAGTGGTTTCCCAGCAGCAGGGTCCCGTGCTGGGCAGTGCCTCACAGCAGCGGTCAGGAAGGCTGGAAGAGCATCGCGCAGCTGAAGGCAGGCAGGCAGGGTGGCAGGTCACCCAGCCCTGCCAGGATAGCGGGGATAGGGAAATGTGGTGGCAGCCACTCCGCAGAGCGGGGAGGGAACACCCAAGCACCATAGAGCACTGCACTGGGGGTGGGAGCTGGGAAAAGCACAGCGTTTTTTACCAGCTTCCACAAGAAAATAATAAAACTGACAAAATGAGAGCCTTAATTGCAGAGTAGAGACTTATCATCCCCTCTGCTCTGCACCCCTGTGGGGATGTGCCACGCAGATGTCTCTGACTGGGGTGGTTGCCAGCAGGGTTTTGCAGAGGCTTTGTCTCTGGGCTGTGCATTGGCAAAGAAATTATGGCTTTTATGAGCTCTCTAACTGCAATTGCAGCTCCAGCTTTATGTTCCTGCTTTGCTGGAAGACAGTTTGTTCCTCCTCTCCCTCACCTAGCCCTCCTGAGGAGTATAGGGGCCTTATCATGGCCCAAATGACAGATAAGGAGAGAAAAGACTGATGAGTTAAAGCACAGATTTGACACTGGAGGCTGAGGTGAAGGTATCCCCATAACACAGGCAGGCATTGTGCCTGCAGGCAGAGCTGCTGGGAAACAAGAGAGCCAGAGGCAGCAGCTGCAGGGAAGGAATGTAACTGAGCCCACAGCATCACCATGTCCTTCCTTGGACACTTTCTGTGGTGCCTGGAGGAAGGTCACCGTCATGACAGCAGGAACTTCGGTCCTCCATACTGTTCGGCAAGACAGACAGCTCGAAAGAAGGAGCACTTCAGTGGCCCCAGGGCATGTGAAATGAGCAGTTCAGCTGTCACTGGGTAGAGAGAGAGGTGCCCGAAGGACAGATGGTGTTGTGAAATTCATCTATTTTTCAGAGGACAGCCCTGAACCTCAGAACCTCTGAACCACTCACATCTCTTTTTGCATGGCTGGTTTTTCAATGGGAAGCAAACAGGCAGGTGTGACTCACTCAAATATGAGCTCCACCTGGGGGTCAGAGGGTGCCCCCTTATCACTGCCCCCAGTGTTTCCCTCAGCCTGAGCACATTTTGCAAGGCAAGGGCAGATAGCGCTGCCACTTTTGCCACCTCGCCTTTAGCGTGAGAAGAGGTAAGGCACTAGTTAATTAATTCTGTTTTGTCATGGAACAGGAAAAAAAAAAAAGAGGAAGTGGTGTTGTGGGTCCCCCAGAGAATTACTTATTTTGGAATATCTGGCAAATTGGAAACATTTGGCTTCAGATTAAGTGAAATGTTTTATTAGGTGGAAATCAAGTAATTTCCCTTGGGAGGCATTTTCTACAAAAGCCAAAGGAATCAGAGAGAATGGCTGGATTCCCGAAATAATGGAAGCTGTTCCCAGGCTACAGAGAGAGGTGGTACCACTTGCGCTGAACTAAGCACCTGGCCATGGAACCCACTTGGACCTTAGGAGTTATTGGAAATGAAGAGGAGCAGCTTCAGCAGAGACAGAGGGCGGAGTAACCCCGGTACTGGTTGTTCATCATGAAGGAGAGAATCCCAGGTTCATGTCCTTCTATTTGCCCTAATTACACTTCCTCTTAGAGGGTCCCAGTCAACAAGCCATCAGATATGCTCCCTGTGTATTTCAGGCTTCTCTTCTGAGGCCATCCCCCATTTTTACAACAAAACCTAATGTAGACACCCTGGCAACTGAAGCACCTGGGCATCAGCCTTTGCCAAAGGAGGTTTGGATTTAGGTGTCTCACACCAAAGGATCTTCTGCCCTAGTGGGTGGACTGGGAAACCCGACAGTAACTGCTAGCCAGTTCTGCATAGGAACCCAGCCTGAAAAACATGAAACATCCTGTTACAGAAACGTCAAAATATGGATCAGTCTACATTCAGCCATAGATAGACAAAACAATCTGCTTATTTTTACATAAACTATTCAATCATTTTGAGCAATTGGGTAGTGCAGTCTTTGGCAAAATTAAAGCAAAATCTGGTAAGGTGGAGCAAAAAAGTATAATATGCACATATTCATGGATTTAATTTTTCTCACATCTTTACATAATTATTCTTTCCTCTGGTCAGTGATTAAGATGGACACACTTTTTTTGACCATATGCAGCTTTGTCAGTAACATTTAAACAGGCAAACCAACTGTGTGGCAGAACGCAAAGTTGTGTGGTACCAGGCAGATGTGCAATACTCCAAGAGACATGTGAGCAAAGCCTCCTATGTTCCACTGGTGTGTGGGATCAACAAGGTTATTTGGGATCCATGAGGGTGCTGTAAATACTAGAGGGAAGGACAAACAGATTTTGCATAAACAGCATCAAGGTCCTTTTGTGTCAGCAGTCAGCACCTCCGAAAATTACCTCATGACCAGGTTTTCAGGGACAGAAAAGTTCTTCACAGATTTCTAGCTTCCTTGACGTAAGTGCTTGCAACACACACTTACTGAACATGCTCTTCTTCAGGGCCAATTTATGCTTGTTTTAATATCCTTTCCAAAATATCTTACTGGGGTCATGGGAAGTGCTACGCAGCCAAGTCAAGTGACAAGCATCAGCATGTTGTCAGCATGTGAAAGCAAAAACAAACCTTTTCTAAAGGAATTAGAGAGTCTAATGACTGAGCTAATCTGAAACAGTTCCAGGAAAAAAATGCATCTGGTAAAGAAGAGAATTTAGAGGTTTTTACTTCCAGTTACTCCCCTAGGTGAAACTCCTCTGCACCCCAGATCCAAAGCCAAGCATAGCAGAGACAGCAACAGGATGGCCAAAGCAGGGATCTGGCACCAGAACATGCTATTCCCAGACTACACTGATTAGTCCATCATTTCTAGCACAGCCTCCGTCAAAGCCAGCTCCCCACATTGCCTTTGCCATCTGTAAAATCAGGAGAACAGGTGGATTTGTCAGACTTCCAAACCAGTAATGGCCAAGCCTCACAAGCTGTACTGTATTCCCACGCCTGTGAGACAGGAAAGGTACTAATGCCCCCACTTTGAAAATGAAGAGCCAGGAATAGGTGAAATGCAACATTTTGCCCAAATTTTCACATAAGACTGATGACAGAGCAGCTGACTCAAAACCAGTTGTCCTGTCCCTAGGTCAGGACTTTAATTCTTAACTCCTTCTTCCAAGCCTGACCCAAGATTTGGTCTAGAATGTAAGTTTTTCATTTTTCTTACAGGACTGCAATTCTTGGAATTCACTTCATTAAGATCTCAGTCTGTGTTTATTTATGGGCAGAAAAATTGTACACAGAGAAACTCAAGCATCCCACAGCTAGTATAATGTCCATATCACTTGGAAATGAAGGCGGTAGGCATGCCAAGGCTTTAGAGGCATAATATTTAAGATTTTATTCCAGTCTATAATAGGATAAGACTACATAGAATTGGGTCATAGGATCTCTTTAGCCAACAATTAAACTTCCCTAGAGGTTTTGGCTCTCTGGGGTGGGGTTTTATTCAAGCACGAAATATACCTGTGATGAAATTCCCAAGAAAGGAAGATCTCCTGAATGTAGAAAATACTAACACCATTTTTTGTTGGTACTGTTGATCTTCAAACTCATTCTGTAGAGACAGAATAGAGCAATATCTTATCAGAACCTGTAAAACAATTTTCTTTCTTGCAAAGAATTTTAGAAATGGCCGAATTTGTTCTGCCCTTAGTCTCCACTGGATGAGCCTCTGGAGCCTGTGTGCAAGTAAACCTCAGTGTAAATTATATTTTATACAGCAATAAAAGCAACTGCTATCTAGGGGTATCGTGGTTGTCACAACACCTCCAGCCACATCTGCTCAAAAATCTCAGTAACAATAAGGTGGAAGTCGGATCTCAGGCTAGCTGAGTAATAGAATTTCCTTTCTGTAGACATTTTCAATAGCTTGAAATGTAATTTCAAATAGGCATAAAAAAGTTTGCAAGTTTCCTATGAAGCAGAAGTCCTGCAAGATTTTATTTCAGAAATGCTGATACATACAAAATATTAGATGCAGGCCAGGACTTCAGTAGCTGTTCAGTAAAATGACCATAGTTGGGTCTTTTTCCAATATCATGGCTGCTCAGCACTGAATGAAGACAGCAAATGTATTTGGGAGCGAGCAACAACAAAACTGAAGAGTCGCATCAGCCTCACACAAGAGCCAAATTTCCAGGTTCTAAGGAACAAAAGAAGTCCTACCTCAGCCAGCCAGAGGATGCTGGACTGGCTACAGGGCAGCAGTTTCTGGGCAAACCTCAGCAGCTTTGTTTCTGTGCAGTTCCCAGATCAAACATAAGATACAACAGGTGAGTTATCCAACACGAGACTGACAATCAAAATTTGCCAAACCACATATGTTTGTTTCCATGAAACATTTCTGCTTCAGCACATACTCATTTTCTAACTGCATCAGCTTTGTTGAAACCGTCCTACTCAGTTCCTACTCAGCTTGTGGAAACAAGCTCTACTTAGTTCTGCTTGCTCCCAAATATACAATTTCTTCTCATAGAAGCTACAGGAGAGCTGTCATTAGGATCTTCTCAAGATCCTTTGAGCATGCAAATTGGCAGGGTAATTCTGTTACTGTCATTCATCAGCTGTAGCAAATCGTGTACATGTGCTCTCTTAACCAGTTTGTCACGGTACTTAGAAACACACTGGCCCACACTAAATAGACAGCACTGACCAGCTCTGAAACCCTTCACTAATTACTGTGGAATGATAACCTGGCACAGGTAAGTGCTTTTCAGAGTGGACCCACAGGGATCAACTTTGTTTTGGAAACAGGCACCTGCATAGTCCATAAAAGCACAGCTAAGAAAGGAAAGCAATTTCCAATTAATCACTAACGACTGACTTTCCTTTGTGTTGAACAGACTGTCCTGAACAAAGCCAACCTAGAGCTTGGAGTATTTAAACAAAAGCACATAGTAGTGCATTTAGAGACTATAAAAGGAAGCAATATATAAGAAATCACATTTCTGCATGTTTTCACAGTACTACCTAGGAATGCACAGTACTGGGCACAGCTGCAATACTGGGGCTGTGGAGTTCTCACACTTCAGCAGGCAATCTAGGAGCCATCAGATACTCTGCAAATACTAATTCTCTATCAGAGAGAATGCAGTTCTTCCTGTATAACAGAAAACCCAGTCACTTTGGTTCCCACAATCAAAGAGGTCCATCAGTGTGTGAAGATCATCAGGCCCCCACTGTCACAACAGTCCTTGCCAAGTCACTGTTGGCCATCAGGATGCTGGTACCCAGAGCAAAGACAGACACATGGGGACAAAGTGATAGGGTCTCCTAGATACATGGTGACATCTTCTCATACGGTATGAGTGGCTACAAACACAGTGTGCTTGATGATCTGCCCCCTCACGAGCAGCCCCCAGCCTGACTGCAGAGTAGCCTAAATAGATGTGCCCAAGCACAGAACATGCCAGGAGATGGCCTCCAAATCCACACTGAGATGACATCAGGGCGCTCTTCAAGGAGACCTTCAGGTATGGGGTCACATACACCTCTGAGTTCTCTTTGGAGCAGGGATTGTTTCCTATATATAACTTGTATCAGGTTTGAAGCCTCTGGATGTTACTGACAAGTCATGGGGTGACTTGGACCAAGAAGGCCCAAATTAACTTCTACTAGATGCAATTAAGTAGATGTGTAAATGCACTGAAGAAATCACTGTGGCTCATTACTGAGCAGGGGACAGATGTACTGCCCGTGCTCATCTGTACAACCCATGTATCAGGCACAACATTTCATCCAGAAGAAGACAGAGCCACCATGAGAGATTTTCTCTTCCCCAAGTTCGAACTTAGAAGAGTTAAAACAAAAAGGACCTCTGCCCCAGCTGCATAAATAACAATATTTCCACTCAGAACAGAACTGAAATGGAGGTTAGATAAGCAAGGCCTTCGCAGCAGGAAAAACAAACAAAGCCAGTCCCTGCTACGCCCACTGAGAAGCAGCTTGTTTTGCCATGAAGCAGTTTGTCGCACAGGATCTGCAACGACTCACTGGCAGGGAAGAGCAACCCAGCTAGGTTTCTGTGAGCCCAGAGAGGAGGAGAAATGGCTTCTGATATGATGCTTCCAGTGTTGTGACAGGAGGGCAACGCTGCAGCCCATCCAGGCACTCGGCAGCACACCACCAGGTAGATGTTTCCTGGGCAGAGGGCTAACCTGGAGGCTACCCTGGTTCCAATACACCATGTCAGTTGAGAACAGGAAGCCAGATTAATCAGACCATGTAATTCTCTGGCAATCCTCACTTCCCTTAAAGAAGTTTTCCACTAATAACAGCCCATCTTGGCTCAGACAGTAGTGGGAAGCTGGGGTTGTTCTGCTGAGATCTCAACACTGAGTTGAAAGCAAGAGATATATCAGACCTAGGCAGACATCAGAGCCTCCACGCACCTCTTTAAGGGATCCCAGAGGCTTGGGAGAGAGGTCTGAGCTTACCCCAAGATCCTCACAGAAATTATGCTATTCGCAGTCATTCATGGAGGAGCTTCAGCCCAGCAGACTTGCGCTGCTGACAGCAGCAGCGTGGCTGTGCCAAGCCCAGTTGCACCCACTAACCTCCTCTGCCCTCTGGGACACCTTGTCCTTTTTTGCCTTGGGCAGGCTGGCTGATGAATAGCTCCTTGACTGAAGGGGTGATTCAGATACAGTTCTAGCAAGAAGAAACGCTTGTGCTATGACAGCGACACAAAATGCAGCATCTGTTTTTGTTGCTCAAGTGTCCTTTCCCCTCCTGCACCTCCCTCAGCTCTCTCCCTCTAATTTTATTCTCAGAGCCGAGTGATTGCTTTTAACAAAGATGGTTGAGTCATTTCCCAGCTCTGATGTGCCATCTACCAAATGCTTCAGATGACTGATGTCTTAAGAAAGAATCCAGCCTGTACCCTTGCTGCACATCTTAAAGCCGCCAAAATGGAGCAATTATACCCAATTTCTGTGACAAAGAACAAGAAGTCCTGTCATTATCACAGTTTCCCCTTGAAAAGGCAGTGGGTGAGAGAAGGAAATACATGATCAGTGTCACAACAATGACAGGCAGAGGCATGCCATGAACCACAGCCGGTTGTGAGTCTGCATCAGGAAGGTGTCTCTTCACACGTGCAAATAATAAAGCCCTCAAGAGACTGACCTGGGCATTACAGGAAGGCACCACTGTTCAGTGGTGAGCCCAAGGGAGCAGTGGTGCCCCTGCAGAGGACCCTCTGCCAGACAGCTGCTGCTGCACCTGTGGTCCAACTCTGCTGTCAGTACGGACTCCAGAGCACATTAGGCATGGCACACTTGACTCCCCACATCATGCAGCATGGGCTCAGCAGAGCATACACAGGACCTCCAGAACAGGCAAGGCAGCTCTCCGGGGAGGTGCATTACCCTGCTCTGACTTTTCAACGCATCCACCTGTACCAGGGACAAAACTCTGTCAGACAGCTGCCAAGTAACCTTTGTATAAGGCTACAGAACATTTCTCTGTGGCTTCACATCCACCGCGGGAGAAGATGCGTACCTTTGGCTTTTATTCCCTCCTATACATAGTCCCATAAGGGATGCTGAAGGTTAACTGAGGAATGGCCATGCCTATGATCCCCAGGCAACACTGGCATCTGTTGTGGATTTTGGCAAGGCAGTGTAGACAGCACCTTGCTGGGTACTTCCCTGGCTACTTCAAGCAAACAAAGCCACACAGTGCATCCCTCCTTCCCCACACTCCTCATGTTCATCCCCATACCTCCCGACCCTTTCTTGAGCACTGATTTCTCATGGACGTAAGTGATTGGCTGCTGCCTGGCTCAGAAGATGCCTGACGTGCTCCAGTACGCCTCACAGCAATGATGAGTCCTTTCCCAGGAACAAGAAGAGGAGGCAGCAGGCCCTGTTCTCTACACAAGGCTCATGTGCAGCAGGTTGGAGACCTCCAGCTTTGTTCAGCCATAGTGTGAGCCTGACAAATGAAAGAAGAACAAGTAGCAGAGAAAAGGCAAGTGGACAAGTCACACTTCCCCGACCTGAGCTTCCCTGCATGTCCCTTGTGTCTGAATGCATAATTAATATTTAGAACTTGGATGCCATCAGAAATTTCCACAAGAACACAGAAAATCTTTCACCTGCCAGACCACTCCCTTTGCAGGGGGTCTGTACCACTCCAACTTTTCCCTTCCTTCTTTCCCACCTCCTTTTCTCTGCCCTCACACTCTAGTTCCCATCCTTCTCCCTTTTCACAGCCTATAACTCTTCCAACCCATCACATGGACTTCTAACACACAGGACCCATTACACCTCAGCCAAGCCCTTTCCATCTCATGGCTAAGGCTCTACTCTCCCTGCTCCTCTCTCATGAGGCCAGCAAAGCCCCTTTCCCCACTGACTGCTGTCTCCAGTCAACATGGACATGTTACACACCAGTACAACCACTACCAGCCACTGCTCCTCATCCTTTGCTGTTTTAAGCTCAAACCGGCACAATATGCAAGTCCGAGGCATATTTTCCTGCTCCCAGCTAACAAGGGTTAGATGCTGTGATTTGCTAAGGTCTGATCCTGAAAGTCAAAGACCAGAGAGACCTCAGTTCTCCCAGTCATTTCCCTGCACTCAGCCTTCCAAACTTCCTGACTGGTTCCAAACAAAACAAATGGATGAGAAGCCTGTGGCTTGAGCCTGCCTTTTTTATGGGTTCAACACTTTATATTGCTGAATTAAAAGTGTAAGTGAGAGCAGAATAAAGGTAAGGACCTACATTCAGGAGTCTGGAAAGCTATATACTATTTGTATCATTGGCAGGAGACTGGATTTATAAGTTAGCCCATGCTTATATTTTCAGGTTTGAGCCTAGCCTATATCCCTTGGGAAAAAAGCCATGCACACCTTTCCATCCACAAACACAGTCCCACGGAACAGCTCTTTCAGGCATTTTGTATTTTTTAGCAGTATAGATACCCTTGCACAAAAGTCATCATTG
The DNA here is from genome assembly GCA_013389985.1 of Dryoscopus gambensis. Taxonomy (NCBI): domain Eukaryota; kingdom Metazoa; phylum Chordata; class Aves; order Passeriformes; family Malaconotidae; genus Dryoscopus; species Dryoscopus gambensis. Next base: position 72,187 of record WEIT01000607.1, on the reverse strand, counting down.
CTCTGTGGCAGGGTCACTGATCCAGCCTTGCCAAAAGTACAGCAAAGTTTTCTTTAAAGCTGAGCGCTTGTCTCCCCAGAGCAAGTCTCTGCCTCAGACACCACTGCCTGTCAACTCATTTCTCTGTTGTCATCTAAAAGAAGGAATAACAAGTGAAAATCACAAACCAGTGTGGTCTGGGAAAATTCTGACAGCTTGACAAAGGAAAGCAGAGGAAGTATCTACTTGTTTATACATTTTCAGATCTTTGAATAAAGATTCCCCTGAAAAAACATCATGACTTCCTCTAACCAGACAAAGAAAAGAAGATGTCAGATTGTATCTCATCAGATTTTCTGGTGTAAAAGCTAAACCAGGTATTTGGATGGATGATGCCATTCAGTGACAGTAATGTCCCTTCTGAGAAGCACTACCTGCACTTGAAAACACAGACTAAACCAAACCCACTGAAAGAACAGAGTGTACAGAAACTACATACCACCCACTCAGCCTCACAGATGCAAAACAACCGAACCCACAAGGAAGAAAACAAACAGGGAAGGCAGCCAGAGCACAATGCCTGGCTCAGGCAGCAGCAACCAAGCAGCAGCTGTATCACAGAGGTGGGTAAATGGCTGCACAAACACAGCCCTGGGCATGTGGTCCCCCGTGTCACCCCAGAGGCCCCTGTGGAGCTGCCAGGGGTCTCAGCTGCCTCCTGCTCTAGCATGCTTCCCTAGCGCCAGGGCATGCTTCTCAACGTGATATACACTTGCAGAGCTGTAGTGGCCCAGACTCCCTCGAGTACAGTAAGTACATGCTTGGCCCCTGTTAGTTCAGACACTTCAGGAAGGGCAGCAAGACTATATGGTAAATAGAAGGGAAAGCTGATACAGGAATACATTAGAAGATCTCAATAAAGAGAAAAAACAATAGGATTACATGCAGTTAGCAAAGGACAGAGCAAGGGAATTTTCCTTGGGTATTAAGACACAAAACAGACCCTGATGAAGCTGGTCAAGTAGTGCAAGTGGCTCTTGGAGAGGCTGTGAATTCACCATTAATGAAGACATCTTGTATCAGCCAGATGTGACCCCGAGCAGCTTTGCAGTTTGTCTTGCTTTGAGCAGATGGAAGGATCAGGTGATCTTCAGAGATCTCTTCCAGTCCAAATTAAATTCTACAATGGTGTTTGATCAAAAGCTATCATTAAGCACTGGAATAAAACAGGAGCTTGAGAATGGCTATTCACAGTATTCAGGAAGAGAACTGTGAGCAGGGGAACAAATCAAATGCAGAACAATTTGGAAAGATTCTGTTATTAAAATAAACTTGATCAAGTAGGTTTTATTGAAATCACAGGCCAGTCATATGCCTGATGTTCCTGATATTGCTGCATGCATCCAGAATGGGAAAGACAGACTGAGGAGAAAAGGAGAAGCGCCTTTCTCCTCCTTCAAGAGACGTCTTTCCTGCCCACCATGCTTTGCATGTTGGAGAGGTGAGCGTAAGGATCCGCCTTAGGAAGAGGCAGCTCCCTGTCCAGTGCCGGCAGGTTCTGGCAGGCAGGAGTGACCTCTCCTGGAGACTGCCAACCCGGTAGTCCTGCTCCGGGGACGTCAGGAGCCCAGCCGCAGGCTCTGGCTCCCTCTGTTTGGCCAGAGTGCAAGAGAGAGGCCCCTGACGAATCTCTGCAGGCACCCCAGTGTCAGCCCCCAAGACACACTTATAGCAGACACCCCCATAACACTGCCAGCCTGCAGAGAAACACATCTTTTGTAAGCACCTCTGTTTTGTATTTGGCGTGAGCAGGATTACCTGATAATGAAGCGCTTTCTATTTCATCCATAAACACGGTTCTTTAAGTAGATTTGGTACAAAAGATATTTAAATCTGCAGGACCTATTCCAGTTAACCTTGTTATAAATGCATATTGTATTGTTGGCTTTTTGCAAGTATAATGAATATTATAAAGTGTTATGATGAACATTATATAGTGTTAAGATGAATATTATATAGTGTTAGAAATGCTTTTGCTGTAGCAAAGGGTTCAGCGAGTATGTTTCAACTACCTGAACGAGTAAGATAACCTCCAAGAGGACAGAGGATGGGGCCCACAAACCTCTTATCAACCGCCTGTGTGAAGAACAAGAGAGGCACAGAGCTATCATCCGTTCTCTTCATACAAGACGAAGAGGCCAAGACTACTATCAGTTCTCTTCGTAAAGGACGAAGAGGCCTGAACCCTGTTATCAACACTATGCGTGGAGTATGAAGAAACTCGAAGCGGCTATCAACCCCCACTGTCTGGAGAATTAAGGGACCCCAGCCCAGAAATCAAAAGAAATAAAACCGCAAGGCCAAAAAATGTGCATGCTCTAAAAAGGTGGACCCTAGGAGTGGCCATGCAAAACTGTTCCTGGAAAAGTTTGAATATGCATAAAGAATAGACAGCAAAAATTGTATAAAAAGGAGACTACCCCAAGTCTAAGGTGTGCTCTTGGCTGGGAGCCAAGAGTACCCAGTGCTGTAACTTTTGCTTTATTATTCATGTCTCTTATTGTCTTTTTATTAAAACTTTTAAATCCTCACAGGAAAGTGAACCTCGTTTTTCACAACCTGTCTTTGGAACAGGGTGAAATGCAGAAAGGTGACTGTAGAGAACAGTGACAGTTATTAAAAGTAGTGACCTAATTAGTCACATACTTATATAATTACAGAAAAATTGGAGTTGGGAGGGACTTGTGGAAGTCATCTCATCCAACTTCCTGGACAAACAGGTGTGATTAGGTGGTGAAGCTGCCCAGGGACTTGTCTGGTTCAGTTTTAGTATCTGCAGAGACAAAAATTCCACTTTCTCTCTAGGAAAGGTGCTTATCTTTTTACGGGATCAGGTCTTATTAAGACACAGTTCCATATTTGGTGACATCACTAGTTGATTTTATGTACATAACTCTATCAGTACATTTATATCAGGAGTCATTTTACAGCCTCACTTGACACTGTCACATGGAAACAGCAATCCACGTTAGTATTGCTCATGGAAAGCAGGTAGCATTAACCATGACAGAAAAAGGGTGAATTTGGAAAGACAAGGAGTCTGCTCAGATGTACAGGCCCACCTAAAAGCCTGTCCAACATGACAAATCAATTTGTACATTATAGTGGTCAATGCCTCTGAACTTGGATCACTCATATGGTAGTAAAGGATGGTGAGGGTCACATGGGTACCGTGGAAGACAGTCCCTTGCAAAACAGCATCTCCACAAGGGATGATTAAAATCTGACTCTACCCCAAGGTCATGGTACATAGTGAAACATAACCCTGTTGCTTGAACAAGTGTGATTCTTGGACCTACAAGCACGAAAATATCGTGCAATAGCAGAGAGGTGGCATTATCTTAGCATACACTGCCGTTGAAACAGCAGCAGCAGGAACTACTCCACTATATCGAAGGAGAATGTGTAGTTTTATGTCAGTGCTCACAGTGTAAAAACAACACAGAAATGGTCAAGGGTTCAGGGAAGAGCTTCAAGAAAGATACAGCATCTGGAAAACATACTTCTAGCGAGAATCTTAAGAAGGTCAATGCAAGTTCACCCAACAGAAGGTCACAAGATGATTTGAGCACTGTCTATAATTACCGGCACCAGAAGAAATTATAAGAAATAGGGCTTTTTAATCAGGTAGAGGAAAAAAATCAGGAATATAATTTGATGCGGTGGTTGGAAGCCAAGCAAATTCAGAGGAACTATAGGGAGCATTGTTTAACAAAAGCCATTAACTATTAGAACTATTTACGTAGGAATGGGATAAGCTTCCACAGTTTGAGGTCTTGAACTGAAGACAAAACAACCTTTTTTCAAAGATATAATGCATCTCAAGAAATGTTGGAGCAGAAATTATTGGGTGAGATTTATTGTCAGAACAGATAATCATAAAGATCCCTCTGGTCTTAAAAATATGAAAAGTGCCCAGGAAGAACAGAAAAGACCTCTGAAAGCACTGAAATACATCAGAACAAGTTGTGCTGTGTTATGAAAGAGATTTTAATTACTATTAGAAGTTGCAAAAGAAAGTGAAATCTTTTTGAAAGCCACAATTCTTTAACAAATATTAAAAATCCTGTGAGGAAATCCTTCACGTACTGCCAACAGCTGAAGAAAAGAAGAAGGACATCTGTAAAAAACAAAAAAGAGATCACAGAAGTATTCCTTTTCCGCAAAACTTGAGTGTAAATGTAGATTAAGTTTGGTGCAACAGAGAGCAGCACCTGGCCTCTCATTTTAAACAAATAAGGCAGAGTTTTCTACTCTCACATAAACAAACACAGAAAACAAAGGAAGGTGTAAAAATTACAGTCTAGAGATTACTCAATGTTGTTGAGTTTGCTCTGCCCAGTTTTTGAAAGCTGGCCTTGTGCCTTTTGTTTTTGTATATTTGCAGAGGCTTTGTGGGTGCAGAATACCACCAAACCAGCCACTTTGTGCTGGTGCCAGTGACAATGCGCGGTTGCAGGCTGCGAGGGAGACTCAAGCTCTGGCAGAGGATTGCCTGGGAAGAGCTGTTTTGATGTGAAACCAGATGGTGTTTCAGGGGTGTTTTGCTTTGAGATTTCTGGGTTTGCTCAAATCCAGGAAACTCGGGAGGAGGGAAACCATAAGCAGATGAAAACATACCCCAACCAACAAACAGAGTTTGCACAAGCTCCCCTGCGCACAGTCTGGGGAGAAATGTCACCCCGGCCTTTCCCACTGGAGCCACACTGGGACCCATCTCAGAGGAGCCACGCCGTGAGTGAGGACATGTGGACAGTGGGAGACCTACAAACCCAGCTCCTTGGGCAGATGGGAAAGCAAACAGGAACCCAAAACAGAATAATGCTTTACAGAAGATGTTTTTTTCTAAAATAAATCCCAACAACCACCAGCTGGTTCTCATTTCAGCCTACAGATGAATAGATTTCGAGCAGAAAAGCAGCAACAGATGCCTCAGTGCTGCTCTGCAGGAAGCAGAGGCAATTATCCACATGGAACTCACCCCTGGGACTTAGAACCCAGGAGGCTGCGCTGTGCCAAGCTGGCCCATGGCCAGAGAGCTGTACCATGCCAATGCCTACTGCCATTGCTCTTTCAGCCCTAGGTGCATGCAGGGTACGGCTGTGCTGTGGGAGCTGGAATAAAGGCTGGCCTTTCCTTTCACATCCTCAGACCTGCTCGCAAGCTGGGGAAGTGTGCAGGGAGGCACAAGAAGAGAGCTGGGACAGACAAGGCAAGACTTTTACAGGTGTCCCCAGGAGGGAGGACACCTCATTGCTGACCTCTCAGTGGGACAGAAAGCAAAGATGATCTGCCAGTTACAGGTTTTACCTACTCAAGTCCCCATGGTTTTTCACAGCTTAGATGCAAAGGAGACAAGCTGAGGTCCATAGCCTTTCAGGAAGCATGTCACCTCCCTCCATGTGCACCTTACTCTGTGTGAGAAAGCCCCTTGAAACCAGCTCCACACAGACCCTGCTGGACTTGCCCTGAGAGCCCCTCTGCTTGGCCTGCAAAACGGTTTGACCACAAGGGTTCAAGCTGCATCAAGCAACACACTGGAGCCCTGGGACAAAATCCAGCCATCCAAAGTCCAGCCCCGCCACCTGGGGCTTACCATCTCTCAGGCAACCATCCCATCCTCAGCCATAGGGGTCTGCCTGACAGAGCAGCAGTGGCCTGGGCAGCTTCAGCCATGCAGCTAGCAGTGGGAAGCCAAGCAGGGTATTGGCTTTGCAAGGTGGCTGCACGTTTCCTGCGCTTCCAAGGACCACCCCTGTGCCATGAAGAGGACCAGGAGGCTGAAGCTACTTTCATGGCTTTTACACAGCCTACAAACTCCTCCCTCCGAGGAGGTGTATATAAGGAAGTTGCGCTGGTGGATTAGTTGCAGCTGAGCCTTGAGGAGGAGGCAACAGGTGGGTTCAGGTTGGGACAGGACACATGTGTCCTGTCAGACAGAACAGTCAGAACCTCAGAACAGTCTAGCCCACCATTCCTGCTCCCCAGGGCTCTTCCTGAGGCAGCTGGCTGTAGGGGTGCCGCAAGGTTGTTTGATACCTGCTGGAGCTGGGGTCAAATGAGAAACAATATGGGTAGGGCTTAGCACAGCCAGTTCTGTGTCATTGCCTCTTCTGAGGGTGGGCTCCTGCATGTTTTCCAGCCATTCCCATCCATGCCACAGTCAGCACCCTATACTGCTAAGCCTAGATCATAAGCTTCCTGGGATGGACTCCATGTGAATTTGTATATATAACAAAGGGACAGCACATACATGCTTTATATAAACAGATGCTGGAGTAAGGAACTCTGCCACAGTTAACATTTCTGCAGGTCAACCCAAGTCCTTGTTATGACTGCAAATTGTTTTTCAAGTACATCTCTTCCCATCAAGGAATGTGCATTTTAAATATCTGTAACATACTGTGCACAGATACATCGCTAGGTCAACAGTGCACATGCACAGTTGACGCTCAGTTCTCCAGTATTACATGCTTGCATTCACCTCATGCTCTCTCCCAATCAACAATCTTCCAAAAGCCGGAACAATTTTCAGGCATCCTGTTCAGAGAGCAACCTGGACTTGCTAGTTGATGTCACATCAGCTTGTTGTGACAAACCAAGAGGGTTGATTGGCTTTCTCTATGGTCCTGGAAAAGCAGGTTATGGTTTCTTTCAGACTAAATAGTTCAGTTTCTCTGACTGTTCCAGCCACCTTACAGCTACCTGGCACAGAAAGCTGACAGCCCTGGTGAGGGACAGGGCCACAGAGGAACAGGAGACTAGCAAGCAGTAATTCTTGCATTTGTTTAGAGCTGGACTAAAAATAGAGGTTCTTGAACCCGTTTCACCGTAAAAAAGCCTGCATAATTCAGACAAGTTTTACCAGTAAATTGCAGCTACAAAGGAAAAACCCCATAGCCTTAAAAGGTCTCTGGAAGCCCATCCAAAACAGTGTTCTGTCCAAGTGCCCTGTACGAGAGGGCGGCGGAGGACAGAGTGGGAACTCAGATGCTAAAGACAGCTCTGGCCTGTCTGGAAAAGAGCAAACTTTGCCCCCCGTCTCTGGTGTGTGCCTGTCGCCAGGACAGCATGTCCGAGTGCTCTGGGCCCAGGGCAAGAGGCAGCCCTTTGCTTACTCATTTCTGTTCTGCCACCCCCAGAACATGTGCACACTGTGTACTGCCTCTGCCCTGGGAACTGACTTCAAGGGAACTGCGGGAAATGAGGAGGAATCTTTGCTTACCAGACTGCAATGCAAGCCTTTTAAGATAAGGTCTACCCCTGTATTTATATAAATATCCAAAGACAAAACCAAACATCAAGTCCATTTGCAAAAAACCCTAAGCAAATACAACCCCCAGATACACAGACGTTGCTGCCCTCATTGCTCAGGTAAGATCTCCCCTTTGTTTCTGCAACAATGTGAGTGTAAGGAGTTGACATTCTCCACCAGTCTCCTGCTTTCAAGTGTCATTTCTGGTTTCCTCTCCTTTTATTCCTCAAGCCCCTGCTTGCTTCCTCCTTCCTTCTCACAGTCTGCTCTCAGAATTTCCTCAACACAAAACAGAAGCTGTGACCTTCGGAAGATGGTGTAGTCAAAAACTAACTCTGTCAGAGCTCATCCCCTCTCATTTGGCCTATAAAGAGTTTCCCCACAAGTATTCAGTTTTATTTCATCAGCTACCACTTTTAGATGTTCAGAGATTCAAACTTTCTTTTAACTCTAAATGTTAAACCCTCTACTTAATTTCAGCATCTTGAATGCCCCCTCACTAGATGAGGAGCAGCACCTATCCCTGAAAATGCAGGGGAGAGAATTCAGTTGAGCCAAGACAAAAAAGGTTGGTTTATTCCCCAGTGGAAAGCATTGCAGCACTTTTAGTAGTCATGAGGATGCCCAAGCTTTTCTACATAAGACACATATCAAAGCTGACTTCCACGAAAAAACTGCATCAGTGTAAATCCATCTTTGTAGTGAGTAGGAATAGCTGTGACAAGGCAGTTGGCACTTCAGGCTCTGAATTCAGGAGTGCATGAGTAGAAGGGCATCTGTGACTCAAACCTGTTGGTAAGATGATAAAATGTCCTTTCCAGCTTTCCCTGCAACTATTTGGACTGCTGTCTGACACTCCTGGCACCAATCCTCCCTAAGACGGGGATGCTTTCATCTGTATTTGCGCTGGGGAATTTATTGAATTGTTAAATCAGCAGCAGACCCCCCAAGGCTCCAGCTGGCCCAACAAGTAAGGCACCAAGGCAGGAAGCAGCCAAGAAAGTGGGCCAGTGAGCCAGGAGCAGCTGCCTCCACCATGGGACTTCAGGTGCCATTCCTGCTCTCAGCAGCGTGGTCTCTGACACATCCTGGGCATGCTGTCATGGTGCAGGGCCTGGAGTCAGTGAGCAACAATCCTGCTGGGGTTTCCCATTTAGGCCTCCAGCATCATCAGAGAGACAGGTGCACTTACAGAAGGCAGACCAAATTTTTCCATTAAAGATCCACCTAGAAATAATGGGGGAAGCCCAGGCAGGGAAAACAAGCATGGTGACATTCGGCAAAACTCCTCCACTTTCATGATAAATTAATTAGTCTGGAGGCAGCGAGCAGAAGCATCCCCAGCTTGCTGCAGCAGAGTGAGTCATCCCCTACTCTTTCCACTGTTTAAAGACTGCCCTGCTCAACAGCCAAACGCATCTGTGGAAACAGAGTGAAACAGAATTGACAGGAGGTAAGGGCTGCCATTTGGTTTTTGCTGGAACCCTTATACAATATAATTAAAGGAGTAGTATTTAATTGGAAAGTTGTAACTGTCCTCCTGGTGTTGAGAGGATGACACACAACTGGTAAGTCAGGTTTATTGGCATTTTCCAGGCAACAAATGACGGGTCACAAGACCCTGACAGTGCATGGATGGAGGTCAACAGTAGCCACAAGGATTGTCTAGTCAGCCTTCAAACTTGATGTAATTAGAAATATGATCTGCCTGCTCACCTCCGGCCAAGTCTTCTTTCCTCTCGCAAAGACAGTGAAATAAAATTGGGAGAAAAAGATTGGCTAATATTTCTAGAAGGCTTGTTTGCATCTACACATTAACATGTCTGATGGATTCTGTTACTACCAGGCTTTACCCTTTTAAATAATAAAGAAACAAGAACTTAGCAACATTGTGAAAATTCCCACATCATCCTGAAATGTTTGCTGTGACTGTCGAAACATATGAACACATACTTTGCGCGTTGTAAAAATATAACTGGGTCTCAGGTCAGGAGAGAGAGAAAAATGGATCAGTAACGTATTCTTAATTAATTGCAACAATTCCCCTCATCATAACAAAGAATTTATCATTATTATGCTGATGCAGGGCCAGGATCATGGATCCGAAACTGCCTCAGGTATCACACGCTCAACATGCCTTCTGCATAGTACTGCTCATGCACCCTTCTGATCTGCATTTCAGATGCCTGGTTTTGAATACAAGAGATATAAATAGATCAAGGCCAGATCAAATGGTCTTCAAAGTCACCATGAAAAATGCTGGAGGACAGCAATGCACAACGAATGTAGCAATATTTTCCTAAATTTCTCCTATGGTAACCTCTATCAGACCCCAAAATCTCTCACGTTACCCTCCACCCTTCTGTCAGGGCTTTCTCCCTTGCCTTCCACCCCTTGCCCAGGGAAGTCAGGCAGTAGGTCACCATACATATTATTCCTAAGATATGTTAAAATTGATTTAGAATTGATGCAAGATGACAGCCCCAGAGTCCACGACAGAGCAATAGGGCAAGCTGCCCAGGTACTGCCTGGTATCAAAATTTCTCCAGGGAAAGGGGGCATTTAACCTTTTAAATAATTAATCATTTAATCTTCAGCCTGGTCCAGGTTTCCTTCCCTGGGAATGCCAATTAATGTTCAATATGTCATTTTCTAAAATATAACTTTGAACAGTTTATGAACTTGGCAAAGATGGTGAACTCACCAGAGACCACAGAGTGGCCATGAGATGACTGTCAGCAAGGATTTTTTGAACACAATTAGCTAGGGTCCTGTTCTAAGCAGTGACTCAGAAATGAGTGACTCTCTGACCCTTTTGCCAGCCTTGCTTCTTCGCCTCCTAATGATTGCTAAATTGAATCTGAAGCAACCCCAATGATGACAGGAACAAGAGCGCTGATTCCTGGGAACGAGTGTTGATGACAGAGGAATCGCTGGTTTAGTAAAGCACTGGTTCCTGCGCTCTGCTCCATCAGATGAACGTTTCCTTATTATGTCCCCAAAATCCCCTGGGCAGGGGAACAGGCAGTAGAAGCAGACTCAGTTATTTTTCAGAGACTTTCCCCTCCAGGCTGTCAAAGATCTGAAGGAGCTGGCAACCAGCCCACACTTATTCTGATAAATGCTATTTGCAACTAAAAATGGATTAAAATAGCCTCTGAAAGCTCGTCTGAAGGGGAACAAGCAGTCTTCTTCAGAGATGCCATTAGCAGGAAGATGTGGAGAGGGCTATTCTGGGGGCTGCTTATTTTTGGCTTTCACCCCACTTTGTAATTTGCCCTGGCCAAATATAAGGAATAAGGAAATTATAATTAGCGCTTGGGGCACTATCGATGGGAGCAGCAAACAGGCTGTGGCCAAAATTCAAACTCTAGTTTCCTCTGCTTCTTCATCCATTCCCCTCCCCATGATATGGACCCAAGGAATCTGAGCTTTGGCCACTATGTCCACCAGACAGCATGGATTCTCCATTTACCACAAAATGGTGATATATAAGGAACTAGGCATTGGCCATCTTTTTTGCCTGCCTGATCCTGCTCTCAGTCTTGTTGATATACAAATCTTCCCTTCACGGCTATCTGGAAGTGAGAGAAATGCAGAAGTTTGAAGGGAGAAGTTTTAAGGGTTAGGAGAAGAAGAATGCCAATTTCCCAGTACATTTTTAATCACTAAATAGCCATATATACTTAAATGGTCAAACTGGGAGGAAGAGATGAGCTGATGCTGTAAGAAGATGGGTGCACAGTGAAAAAAAATAATGGAGCCTTTCGTCTTAGAAGACAAGCTGGGTGCAGTGGTAGGTCAGGATTTTCAAAAGCTCATCCCACTGCTGTAAAACAGTAGCTGACAATGGTGGTGGGAGCTCTGCCATGCACTACACTGGGAGCAGAGTGAGTCTCTTGGCCCAATATCCACTGCAAATGTAGGAGCTTTTGCTGTTTCCAGAGTTCGCTGTTGCAGCTCAGCTCTCCAAATTAATGCTTCTCAGATGGGACAACCCCACCAGATCCCAGACATCACCTAACAGAGGAAGATGGGGATCCTGTCTCCACCTGATGAGCTGATTGGTCTGTATGCCCACCTCCTCAGCACCATGAGGGCCCCCTGGCCAGCAGACCAGATGCCCATTTCAATCTCAACAAACTGCTTGTTACCTCTTCTCAGCCTCCTGGGAGTCAGTGTACCTCATCAGACATCAAAGATCACAGACAGAGCAATATATTTGGGCTGCACAGTGACGTGGGATACAGTCTGTCTCTTAGAATCATCCCAGAGTTTTGTAACCCTGCTGCAGCCAGGACCTAGGACATCAGGTTTGCTCCTAATCATTCACATCCTGTTCCAGTGGCACCTCAAAGTTGTTGCAGGTTTTATCCTCCACGCTATAGGTCTGAAGTTAGTTTGCAATGAATGCACTGTGTGCAGGGAGTGCTCTGTGATCTGTGGTGGGACGGATGCACGAGTCAGGCAGGAAATTCTTCCAGACATCAGGGTACCACGCTCAATGGCAATTCTTCTTTAAGGTACATTATGGCTCAACAGCTTTGCTGTCTTTCCCCATTTTCTACAGACTCCAGACTCTTCCTAGGCTGCAGGAGTCTGTAGTAAGCCTACATTACCAGCCTTTTCTTCTCCTAGTTGATATTCTGGTAATCATCAAGGCATGAACAAAAAATTCAGTTATAGCTGATACTGATACTCAACCCAAGGTGGCAAGCTTACTACTGCTTAATAGCAATAGCCTTCTGCTTCCATGTAAATATATTTTTGCATTGGAAGACGTGTGCTTTACACATTTATTAGTTAATTACAAATAAGGAATTAGAAAATTATTCCTGTGTATGTAATGAATCATAAATTAATTTATTTTCCCTTAAAAGCATCATGGGTAACTGTAGGGAACTTGTACGAAATCAGCTGTCTGTTTCACACATCTTCATAATCCTTGCCTTCCTCCTCCACATATTTGCTGACGTGATTCTGTGCACAGTCTTTCTTTTGGTATAGATTTGCAGCTTGTGGATCTTTGCACTGGAGTTCACAATACTCTGCTCCACGACTGATCTGCTAGGATCCATCCAGTCTTCCTGCTTAGAAATTCACATTAACCCCTGTATAAAGATTAAGGAAGTCAAAATGCCTTTAGTTTTCCGTTGCTTTTCAGTTAACAGGAATAAATTTACAAAGAGCCATGGTTCATAAAAGGAGTCAACAGAATGGATTGTTTCAAAACCTCCTTGTCTCCCTCTGATATGAAACTCCTAGAAAGTCATTATTATTTTTTAATAGTTGATGCATTTCCCCTCTCTTTTCCCAGCCTACCAAGAATACTGAAATCCCATTTTAAAGATCTTTCTTTCCATAACAGGAAGTACGGAAAGTGCTATAGAAGAAAAAGCAGAGATATTTGCCAGACCAGAGGCTTCCAGGAGCCAAGATAGTAAGAAAAAATTCTGAACTAGCATAAGAGCTACAGTCAACTTGCCAGAGCCGGGACTCAGAGCTGAGTTACGGTGACATGAGTTACCATAAGTAACCAGCCACGCACACAGGACGAGCCAGGACTATTGCAAAGCAAACGAAATTAAGCTTAGCCTGTGATGAAAGACAGTAAGATGATCTGCTCATCCTGGGCTGCAGCACGTACACTCAGACAGCTGCCCCAGATCAGCAGCTGCACTGGGACTTGCAATGGCACGGCAAAGCCAGGGAGCGTGGGAGCCCTTCGGAACCCCAAGCCCTTCAAAGCAAAATGTCCCTGTCACAGGGGACCAGAGCACACAACAGAAGCAGGAGAGATGACCACAGGACACTCTGCTGCACCTTCCCAGAGCAGGCTGAGTGTGCACTCCTCAAACAGGCACCCCAGGAGCCACAGGAAAGGGGTGGCAGCAGGCAGAGCATGCAGCCAGGGGGAAAGAGTTGTCCCTGCAAGAGGAGTAGTCACTGCCCCCAGGGTTAGGTCCCTTTGCCCTCTCACATGTCACCTCCACCCCTTTCCCATACCTGCAGCCAAGCAGGCTGCAGGCTTTCCTTTATGAAAATATTGCCTGTCCAGCCTTAGTTTAGCCACTTCCTGCCCCCATGTAGCCAGGTTAAATAGCAGCAGTGACACATCAGCTGTACTGCAAACACCTCCAAAGGTGTCAGGCTTTAGGAGGATGGAAAGCCGATGCAGAATCCCCAAAACTCCCCCTGGTCTGCAGGCCAGAAGTGGCACTTCATTTCTTATTGCCATGATGGCCCCAGGAAATGTTTGAAGCATGACAGGAGCCATCACACTGCAGCACCAATTGCATCATGTACTGGCACAGACAAACGGGATGCTCTTGCCCTGCACTCCTTGATCCTATCAGCTAAAACAGAAAGCAAAGCTCAGCCCTAGAGAGGACAGAACTGTATGTACCGGGTACAGCAGAAGAGACTTACAGTGGTGGGACAAGTGTCCCGCAGTATCCAATTCTTCTCGATACTACCCCCATGCCCACAGCTGGCTCTGGAACAGCTGAGCTGCTGGGCTTTCATTTTTCAAAGTGGTTGGCTCCAAATGCTAAAAATTGTCCTGGAGACTTCCTCACCTGAAAAGTTAAAGGGATGTTTTACTTCAAGTGCCCACCTCACTTTTTGCTCACAGCAGGACATGGTACTGGGCAATGTCCCATAGGAAAGTTTTCTATCTTGTCCCCACACTTTGGTCCCAGGGCTGACAGACCTCATTGACCTCACAAGGCTTTTTGTGGCAAGACAGGACTAGAAATTTGCGGCGAGAAATGCACTGCAAGGGATATATTTTGAGCTAGGCTAAAATTAGAGCTCTGACCCTGCTTGTTTATATATAGCAAGATCTATACGTGCACTTGCTGGCAGTAAGTCAGTGTAGGGGCAAAGGCATCCCTGCAATACATACCCCAGTTCTGCTGGAAGAGCAAAACTGTTGGCCCTGAAATGGTGTCTCCCAAGGGCAGAGGAGCAGCAAGTGGGGCTTCCCCATGGGCAGAGGTGGTAGCTCCTGGTGTGAAACAGCCCTGAAAATACCTTCTTCTCCAGAACATCAGATGGGACAAATCCACAACGAGGGGGAACTGCTCAGGACTGCAGCTGGAGGGCTCTGGACCACCCTCCTGCACAGGACTTGTGTGGCCTCCTCGCAGGCACCGTGGGAGAAGCTGCAGAGTGGGAAAGAAGACATGGTACTGTAATGTAGAAGGTGTAGACCTTGCAACAGGGGTGCAAACGCCAAGTGCAAGACTTCTGACTTGTGGCTAACAGCTGGGCTGCAGAAGAGCAAACCCTTTCCTTTCACCCCACTGCACCCAAACACTCACACTCCAGTCTGGCACTTCATCCAGACCCATGTGCCTTGGGCTTTTATCATGATAGATCAGGACACATTCATTACTACCTTTAAAACCCAGTCTTTGCACAAGAATGTCAGTTTCTGCTCAGAAAAAAACCACATTTCTGGTCCTCCTATGTATAGAGAAGTGTTTGAGTCTACTGAACTGTAGTTGAAAACAAGAAAAATAAAACAAAATTAAGACTTTGTTTAGTCTCAAAACTTTTTCTGCACATAATTCATGTTTTTCACAGCCTGAAGCCATGGCTGAGCAGGCAGGGGCAAATGGGGCTGGTTGCCTGTGAGTCCTCTATGCAGAAGTGAACCAGGTGTCTGATCCTGTTACATCAGGACACCGCTCTGCTGAGCCTGTACGTAAAGAGTAATCCTCTCTCTTGCCTTAGGCCTCTTGAGTCCTCCTTGTCCCCATGGTATTAAACATGCCAGAAGAATTGCTTTTAAAACCCAACAGGATTATAAATATCAAAGAGCAGTTCAAAGCCCTGTACCCTTCCTCAATGCCACATTGCCCATAAGGTGTGGACCTTATAGACCTCCACCGGCTGAGACCAGCCCTGTTCTTGTAAGCACTTCCTGAGATGCCTGTGTGTTCCAGAATCTGGAGCTGGTTTTGAAATCATCTTCCTTCTCTGTGATTCTTTGAGCAGCCATGGAAGGTTTAACTAGTCATGCACTGTGCTGCCTCAACACCACCAGCAGCTTCCCACATGCTGCTGCTGTGCTAAGATGTGGCTGTAGCAATCAGGGCTCCCAAGCAGCCCACAAATAGCTCCCAAGATGCCTGGCAATGCCAAGCTCCTTGGTGTCTTCCCACAGTTATGGGGTCAGGCCAGTCTGAGACTTCAGACAGTGTGTTGGGCAGAAAACCAGAAACTTGATTATTCTGGTTAGCTGAACACGTATAGGTTTAAGGTGGAATGATTGTGACACTTAAATGTTAGGTACAGAATCCCAAAGACGTGGTGGGTCCCATTTGGATTTAGTTCTTTAGGACTAGCAAGTGCTGACTTTGGGGTGGATGTTCGGCCTTTAGCTTTGCCCTCTGAGATCTGGCAGGACAACAGATTCAATATCTGGTATTGACATGACTAACTCCAATGGCTGCACTAAGCAGATAACTGAATAGAAAATGCATTAATAAAACAAAGAGGGAAATTATTAAGGAAGAAATACATAAACAAAATTAATATAGATCTATAAAAAACAATGAATTAAATTTACAAATAACAGCTCCCGGAGTCATCTGGTTCTGGGATCCTGTTTTGTGAGGCTATGCCTCAATAATAAACCTGCCCAGAGCTGAGCACACTGGAGGGTCTCACACATGCAGCAGGACTCCAGCACAGCCCTGCCAGCCAGTCCAGGGTAAACACACCCTTTCTTTGACAGCAGTAGCCCCATGAAATCTGTGGCAGCCCCAAGGCCACAGTAAAAGCTTCTGCCACTGCACAGCTGCACACACAGCTGCTGCACCCTCAGGTGCCACATGGTCATGTGTAGGGGAGTCGTCTGGATAATACAGAAAACATCCCGAATTCACAGTACAATTACTCGTTGCTGGTTATGCAGGCAAGGCCCACCAAGACAGACAGATGGCTCTCTTACCTGAAGGCTGGACTGGTTCGTGGATAGCTCCATCCTGTCTGGGCTTGGATGTCCTGTCACACCAACCCAGAAAAAAGATCTTCTGCTGCAAACCAGTCCCCCAAGCAGAGTGCAATGTGCTTCAATCCACACCACTTCCTTTCAAAATATCAGCAGCTGCTGGGAGTTCTTTCCTACCCAGGAGATGAATGCTGGATTAGACTTGTGGAAGAATTACATCCAGCCCCAACCTGCTGCCCCAGGTTCATGCCCTGCAGACAGGATGCTGATGTGTGTGAAGTGTGCACATTGCTATGGTCAGGCTCTTGGGGAAAGAAGCAGGCAGATAAGGAGAGGCAGCTGTACTTCCCACTCATGCAGAGACTTTGGAAGAATCACAAATAAGACACTAATCACATTCTTCACCTCATCACGAAATCATCTCTGCTGACCCCTTGTTATCAGCAGAAGTCACAAGTAAGGCCCCAATGAGAAGCAGCAGCCTTAGGTCTGCCATGCAATGCCCTGGCTGTATTTCAAAAGCTAGTATTTGATTTTATTGCTAAAGATACAAAGATATGTGGTTCTCACAGCATGAGGAGCATTTTGTTCTTTCCACTGATCAATAACCCACGACTGAGCAGAAACCCCTCTTCTAAAAGCCTTTTTGGATCCCCGTTTGCTGGAACCTGATATGTGAGAAGCTGAGCATTTTGTCTCCAGGGAACATTGCACAGAGGGAGAGCTGCTGGTTGTTAAACAACAAATCCAGTTCACTGGAACACACAGAAAGGATTAACAGGCACCATTTATCTCTTGGATTTTATTTGCCGTCTTCTTGTCCCGGCTAACTGCAAAAGAAACCTTACCTCAGCTCAGAGACAGCCCCGCAGAAAGCGTGGAGGGTGCGAAGTGGGGCTCAAAGCAGGCTCAGTGGTGTGGCCAAGGGCAAAACAGATCACAGAGGACACTTTTTGATGTGTATTACCATGCTGCCCATCTGCACAGCCAGCCTCCCAGAGCCCAACCGGCCCTTCCTAGTTCTTCCACTCCCTGATGCTATCAGACATCATCTTCTTTCACAGTGTCACCTTTGGCCTGACCAGTGTCACTAGGATACAGATCAGTACCTGTTCCCACAGCTTCTCACAGACTCAGCACTGCTGTGCATCAAGTATCAACAAAGACGCCCACAGTGTCCAAGCCTTTGTAGCATTCACCCCGGTTTTCTTCTAATCTTACACTATTTTTCCTACCACATTTAACCTTCCTGAAGACAGAAGGGAAAAGACAGTTCGGACACCTTCATATTGCCCCCAGCAAGAGTCCTTCCTAAACTGCTGAAGTTTTTTGGAACAAATAGCACTTACCTCACTTGACCATTCCAGCCTTAAATATTTGAGCACCAGTGGTCAGAGCCCAAAACTACCATAAGGTAATGCTGTTCTGATTTCATTTTACAGGCGAGGAGCAGAGTGGTACATGAGCAATTATGCTACAGACAATATATTTGAGGTTTCTGTTCTTTATTTTCCATCTCAAAAGCCTTAAATGCAATTACTCATGCCTCCAATTTTCCTCCAAGGAAAATTGCTCCTATTAACAGTCCCCTGCACACTCGGTCTTGTCCTCGTCTTGCTGGCTGTTCCTCTGCTCCAGCACGTACATGAAGTATGAGAAACCTGGGGTAAAACCTTGGCCCTGAGGCATGCTGTGACAGTGGCTCTGCCAGACAAGAGGAGCCCTAACCTCCTGCCTCAGCCTCGATGGGCTGACAGATATGTACCATGACGGAGCTGAGCCAGCAGGAGCCCAGCCCACTCCGGACACCGTGCCTCAGCAAAACCCACCTGAATCCCTCCATTTATTACATGGCCACTTCAAACTCCTGGGGCAAGAGAAGACCCTAGAAATTTCTCCCCTAGCCCAGAGAGGTAGGAAATCAAAGCTTTAGGTTAAGTCCTTGTGAGATTGCTGCTAAAACACAATGAGCGTGATCCAAGAGCAAGCAGTCGTAATTTGAGGGCTATTTGTACTCTTTTTATGGTTACAGTTTCAAGGAGCACAAGCACTTGCACTGTGTGTTCATAAGTCCCTTCTCAGCCAGCCAAGGGCTGATTTTGACTTGTCAGACGTGCCTCTCAGTGCCACTGCCATTAATGGCAACCACTTTTCTCCTCTGGTTATCTCCTCACCACTAGCCAGCTAATATCCTATGCTAATTACAGAATCACAGAATCAGCTAGGTTGGAAAAGACCTTTGCGATCATCAAATGCAACCTATGACCTAACACCAGCTTGTCAGCTAGATCATGGCACTAAGTGCCACATCCAGTCTTTTCTTAAACACCTCCAGGTACAACTCCAGCACATCTGTGGGCAGCCCACTCCAATGCCCAGTCACCCCTTCTGTGAAGAACTTCTTCCTGATGGCCTTGTTCCTAACAAGAGGATACACATACAGCATTCAGATGCTGTGAAACCAGAGGCTATCCCGCCTCTAAAATCCCAGTGGCATTTCCGATTGAGGTCTATACACTGGCCATCCCTTCGAGCCATGCCCACTCCTGCTGCGATGGACAGTGCCAGAGGCCGCAGGCTCCTCCGCACGGATAGGTTTTTTGTGCCACATGTAGAGCTGGCACTCAGGTGTGTGGTGCATGTTGGAGCTTGCACATGGCTTTCTGCGTGCTGCATAGGGCACCTCTGATCTTATGGATTTACATACAGAAGCACATGGAAAGGTGTGCACAGGGCATGCACTTAGTGCACGTGTCTCTGGACAGCACACGGAGCTGTGCGTGTGGGTCGGATAAATATTGACGCAACACTTTTCTCTGCAGCTCAGTCTGGCCACAGCAGTCCCAGACTGCAAGGAGTCTTTGTCTTCAGCTGGCAGCTCTGACTTTGGCAGGGGCCAGATAAATCCGCTCCAGCAGCACAGACACCCCGCAGCAAAACTGGGCTGGAGGCTGCTTCTCTCGTGGAGCTGCTTGTGCAGCTCATCTTCTGCTGCACACAAAAGACTGTCGTGTTCTTTGGAAGACAAACCCTATGCCATGAGGACACATTTTGCATTCAGCATACACATGTAGTGCCAGGGTAAACAAAGCTGTGGGTTTGTGTTTGTGCACTCAAGCAGGAGTGCATGGGATGTGCTGGATTTGTGTTCCAGCATCTGTAAATGGTGGATAAAACAAGAGGGCTTTGTGGTAGGTTGTAACCCATGTTTTACAAGGTCTGGGCTTGTGTGGGTGTTTAGGTGTGTTTGCAGGTGGCTGGAGGATCTCCAAGGAGCTGTAACGCAGCGAGAGCAGCTGGGGCTGGCACTGTATTAATCATTCTAGAAGAGCAACACAAAGGGGTCAGAGCTCTTCCTGAGCTTTCATCAGGTTAAAGCATCCCCAAAGGCAGGCAGGGCATAGATGTCTGCATGGGGTGCTTTAACCAGACCCGTGGCCCCGCGGCTCATGAGCAAGCAGCATGCACCCCTAGGACAGGAGAGTGTCTGTGCCTGTGCTGCAGGCTGCTCCCATGTTCGCACACAGCCTCCCGCAACACATCAGGCCCTCCTGCCTTTTGCTACAGCAAGGGAGCCCTAAAGCTTTCCTAGTATAGCAGCATTAAATAAAAAGTCTCAACAATGTTTTTTTAAAGTCTGAAGGTTCTGACAGAGGCACTCGAACAGTTTTACAGGAGTAATTGCAAAGGTTACCTCAGTCCGCTGTCTCTGCTGATGTGTGGCAGCAGCGTTTCCTTCCAGCCCTCTGCCTTCAGACCAGGATCTCTTTGCTGGGCCTGAAATCAGTGGTGGCTCTAAGAGTTAGAGGCAAGAGCAATTCTCCCTGGAAAATTGCTGTCTCTCAGCTGAAAGAAACAAAAGCAGAACGTTTTGAAAATTTGACTTTAACAGTCACTTGGGCATCTCCAGCTGCCCTTTTTCCCAGGTGTCCCTCCCAAATGGCCCACCCACTTCCCCCTGTGCCAGCGCCCTTCCTGGCAGCACTGCACAGGAGGCTTGCACAGCCCCAGGGTGGGGAATGGGATGCCCTCACCCACTGCAGCCAAGAGAAGGGCAGCGTCAGGCCACAGAGCTGTGCCTCCCAGGAGACACTGCTGCAGTACAGGCACAATTAGATTTTTCCAGTTTTAATCAAAAGCAGGCATTTAAGCTGGGTAAAGAAAAATCAACAGAGCAGAAAAAAATATACAAGTAATTTCCCAGCCAAAATAAAAAAAATAAACACTGTAACATTTCGACAGGACATATTTACTTATTAATATTTTTATTTAATTCTGTGTGCTGTGGCAGTCAGAGATGAGATGAGAGATCTCCATAATGCATCAAGCATGACACAGAGGTTTTTTCAGGCACACACAAGGTGAAGCACGTGGACAGCCTGATTCTGGCTGAGGCTGCATTATGGGAACTGTGAAATGAGCCTGGGGATGCGGGGAGAAGCCTCATCCCTCTCCAGGGCACAGGCATCCCTCATCCAGTCTGCCTACGTGATGCTCCCATCTCATTACATGGAAGCTGTTGGCCAAAGGGTCTGTTGGCCAGGACACTGCTGTGAGAGCTGCTTTCAGGTCAGTGCCACCAACAAGCAGAGGGAGGTGGTAAAAATAACCCCTACTTTGAGAACCGTGATGTACTTACAAGTTGCTAAGAAGGAGGCTGAGCCTGATGTGCTGTCCCACTTGAGCAGGCATCAGGCTGAGAGAGAGACAGCAAAATGGAAAAAGTGAATCTGCTGGGTTACGGAGGCAAGCAGTGTCTGGGCTGTAAATCAGAGCTGCGAGCACAGGGAAGACACAGGAGAAGCAAGCAGGCAGTACAAACACTAGGCAGAGTTACAGCTTTCCGTGAAGTTTGTTCATTTTGGGAGGATGGCAAACAAGAGCAGAACATTGTGCAATGGATGGGGCATACGGCTGTGGGAAGAGGTGCTCAGCTGTCCACTGTCAGCATGGCTTCCTCAGGGCAGGTTATATTCAGCTAGGAACATTACCAAACCAGAGCTTTACAAAACAAAATGTACTTGGGAATAGCTGTGCTAAGCATGGTGTCAACCATTATTTGTATTTGAGGAACACGCAGCTGAAAGAGGCAGCTTTCTGTGGGCTGGACAGCATATACTCCTTTAACAACGCCAAACTGGTGTTTCACAGGGACACGATGGCAGGAGGTGTGAGAAAATAGTCCCCAAAGGTCCTGAGTCTTGTCCTCCTTTCCACACAGCCCTGCCAACGTGCAGGGAAGGAACCGGGGCAGCCTGGGAGGAGCTTGGCACACGGCTCCCAGTCTGCAGCGAGCCCAGTGAAGCCCAGAAGAGCCAGCTTGCTGCAGTCTGGCCTGGTGGGTTTTCCTTACAGACCTCAGGTCCAGCATTGTCTTAAGAGGTTCACAGAGGACATGGCAGCATGTTGAAGGCTTCAGGTCACAGAAGCCTGAGTCGGACTCGATGAGCCTGGTGCGTCCCTTCCAACTCAGCATATTCTATTATTCTATGATTCTATAAGCCTTAAGGATGGGCAGGACCCAGGGGACACCCAAGAGCCTGTGGATGGGCAAGGGAGCCCTGACACTTCCGTGTTTTAGCAGCATCCGGTGTGTTTAAAATCTGAACAGTATTTAAAAGAAAAAAGCCTGAAGGCCCTGTCAGAGGAGTGCAAACAGTTCCTGCAGGAAAGCCAACAAGACCTCCCAGCCCCAGGGATTTCCATAGGGAATCCTGCTCCCGCCCATGGTTTGCCAGAGACCACTGCAAACAGCAGCAGCCTTCCTTTTCAGCCCGCCTCCCACTCAGAGGGTCCTGACCCTTAGAGACTGTAAATCTATTCTAAAATGCAATGAAACCACAGGCACAGGTCTCCTGGGGAACCTGAGCAAGGAGGGGACTTGGAAAGCTCTGAGCAGAAGGGTCCAATAGGCTCAGCAACACAAGGACCTTATCCAGATTTTCACTGGTCTGGTCAAACCTAGCAGATAAGGAGCAGGAAATACGTCAAGCCAAGCTACAAAGATCAGCCAAGACCTTCACACGTGTATGAGTTTGTTTGTGTAGGAAGCAGGGGCATCACACAGTGATAAGGGCTTTCAGCCCATGGTACATGAGCTAGGAATGTGCTTGATAAAAATAGGCACTGCACAAATGGTAACAGCAGGGAAAAGCATAATCCTGGCTTTTCACGTACAATCCCAGTCTACCTGTTATTATTGTCTGGGCTCCAGCAGCGAACCCTGAGCCAAATTCTGGGATGATTTATTCCTCGCTCAGTATCATTCCATTTATTGAGTGCAGTTACTTAGTCATTGCAAAATTTGGCCCAATTCTTTTTATTTGAACAGCTATTTTATTTTTGTAATCATGCCCCTGAAATGTTAACCCTGCAGCTTATGAAAATAACCATTTTCTCTAGCAGGACCAACATGGCATTTGGAAAAGAACCATATGCTAGCACTCAAATTCTGCTTTATTTAGATATGTTCTGGAGGTGGTGCTGATGCGCACTTGAAGATCAGTCTCCAAGTGCCTACGCAAGAATTAAACACAGAATAGGAGATAAAGCTCATGTCCATAGAGAGGCAGACGTGGCAGGACAAGAACATAAACCTTTGCTTTCCTCTCATAAATCTGAATTTCCAATTGCTTGAAAGCAGACAAACCTGTCAGCACAAACACACACAAATGCACGCACTGGGCACGGCATTGCTGCGGGGCAAAGAGGGGCAGCACAGGGACAGGCAGCCTCTCACTTCAGCCCACCCGTGACTGTGGCCTGCCAGCTGGGGGTCAGTGCAACCAGCCTTGGGGAGGCCTGGCTCCTAACAAAACTTTCCCTCAGTTTTGGGTGTAACGCAGCATTTGTGCAGCAAACACCACAGCCTTGAACACTTCCCCCCGTGGCAGGTACCTACAATGCTCTTGGAGGGACCATGCCAGCGCTAGATCCCTGCTGGATCCCTGCTGGATTCCTGGAGCCATGTGAGCAAGGGGCTCTTGCTCCACCATGAAGAATTCCTCAGCCAAGAGTTTTCCACTGCCACTGGGGGAGCACTGGCAGGGGATTGGCACCCCTGGCCTGCCCTTGCTCTGCCCGGACGGACAGCTGTGGGAACCACCCAGGATGGCCCAGGCAGATGGACTTTGCCCAGAGAAATGCAGGCAGCCAGCACAGCTGGGCAGCAGAGCGAGGTGTCCAGAGGCTGCTGCCATTTGGATAAAAGTCCCTCATCCCAGCTGTAATTGTGGCCACGTGCACAGGCTGCAGGGAAGCACTAGTACGTCACTCGGGAGCACCCACCTGGCTTTTGGACACCAGTGGTCTGGAGAGCCTCTGTCCCCCATCCCCATATGAGCACTACCAGCTGTGCATAAACCTGTCTCCTGGGAATCTGCCTAACTGCATTTTGAGTGGGCTGGTCCTTTTGGCATCCCCAGCATTCTTTGATAGTGAATTTTGGGATTCTGTTATTCATTGCACAAAATATGTATTTCCTTTTGTTTGTCCTAAACCTGCTGTCCAGTAACTTATACACTGCTCCAGCTTTTGTATAGTCAGAAATAATTAAGAAGATCCTCACTGATCTTCAAAAACTATTCCTGCATCTCCCTCCTTTCCTCATATTTGTTTGGGTTTTTTTAAACTGAAAGGTCCTACTCTGTAATTTCTGTTCAACAGCAGGAAATATAGATCCTTTTCAGTTTTTTTTCTTTTTTAATTACTAGACCTAAACAGAATATTCACGATACCACACCAATGTCATTTTAGATGGTTGTCAGATTAGGATTTTTGCTTTGCTCTTGATTTCTTTCTGTCGTGGTTTAACCCCAGACAGATACCAAGCCCTACACACTCACTGCCCATCAGCAGGTTTGGGGGGAGAATCGAAAGGATAAAAGCTAGAAAACTCATGAGTTGAGATAAAGACAGTTTAATAGGGAAAGTGAAAGCCACACACACAAAGAAAAGCAAGGACTTAATTCACTGTTTCCCATGGACAAGTAGGTGTTCAGCCATCGCCAGGAGAGCAGGGTCTTATCACATGTAATCGTTACTTGGGAAGACAAACACCATTGCTTCAAACATCCCCCTCTTCCTCCTCCTTCCCCCCCTTTACATACTGACCATGATGCCATATGGTCTGGAATATCCCTTTGGTCAGTTGGGGTCACCTGTCCTGGCTGTGTCTCCTCCCAACCTCCCATGCACCGCCAACGTCCCCACCACCCATGGCAACATGAAAAGCAGAAAGGGCCTTTGCTCTGTGTGAGCCCTGCTCAGCAGTAACAAAAACACCTCTATTATCAGTCCTGTGTTCAGCACAAATCCAAAACACAGCCCCGTACCAGACGCTACGAAGAAAGTTACTTCTACCCCAGCCAAAACCAGCACATTTTCCTAGTAATAGTCAACATTCTTATCACTTAATAGTTGCTGAGCAGCAAATTGACTTCAGAGTACCCACAATGACTCCAGCATTTATTTTGCCACTAATAATTGTTGTTTTAGACTACTTTGTATTGAATATATAGTCAAGTATGCCTAGTTTACAGTGTTGCAGGGAACAGAGTTAGATTTTATGATATCATCTTATTCTCCTTGAATGTTCACTTTAGTCTCCATTCAGCCAGTGGTCCAAAGACTTTCTAGTGAGCTTCCCTCTTTCAATGTGTTTGCAAAAGTTTATAGCAGAAACTTCTAGCCTTTCACAAGCAATTCTTCAGAATCTTTTTTTAAGCATGTCTCTTTATAATTTCACATTTAGCATCCCAGTATTTATGATCCTTTCTGTTTTCCCCCTTTGGACATGACTTACGCTTTTTGTAGGATATCTTTTTACTTCTAATAATATTCTTTCATCTACTATTTAACTATGCTAGCTATTTTTATTCTTTTTGAAAAGTCTTTCTGGTAGTTTATCCATTTATCATCGACTCCTAATATCCAGAGCCCAGATATCCTCGAGCTTTTTTTACTCTTTAGGGTTCTTTTAATTTTCATCCTTGAAGCTAAGACTTTAATGTGGAGGATGGGGGGAGGAAGTTTCACCCTATAGAGCTAAGAAATTTGAATGCTCGATTATCTCTATTGCAAAGCGCCTCTTCACTGCATCTGTACATTCCTTGAGCAAAATCAAGAGCTCACTGCAGCTTGTAGGTGCTCAGACTTGTTCCTCTAGGAAGCACTGCCTATAGGAATAGCACAAAAACGTGCCCTTTTGTAATATTTACTCAGTCTGTGTCAAGGTAAGTGAAACCTCTTGTTACTGCTTTACTGGCTACCTTCGTACACTCGTTCTGTCAGAATAGCTCATCCATTGCAGCGTCCTCTCTGGGTGCTCAGTTTTGGAACCTGGCCATATACAGATCCTATGGAGACAGGACATCTCTGCCTATAAGGAGTGTGTTACAAGGTGTTACTTGCTGGCACTGTTTAGCTCAGGTTTTCCTTCACTGGTTGACCTGGTCAGCCATCATGCATTTTGATGTCCTTCCCACTAACCTCCTGAAGCAACCACATTTCAGCTCAGGCACGACGCGGCTCTCTACCCTTGGATGTTTACAGGAAGTCTTCCCTCCTCCCTGGTTCAGACTCACATTCATGCTGACAAAACAGGCCCTTTTCTAATGTAGAAACACCATGGGATCCCTGTATAGCAGAAGGAGGAAAGCCACCAGTCTCGAGTTCCTGAGCAAGGGACACCTGAGAAGGCCACATGCAACCCCAGTAATGTGTAAATACCATTTATCAGCTTCCTCAGCCTGAAATCCAGTTCACCAGCAGTGGCAGAACACAGTTTACTCTCCAGTTGCTATAAATATCTGCTGTGCAGCCAAAAGTGTGTTTGTGTCCCCAATGAGCAGCTGCCTCTGGCCAGCCGGGGCTGCATGCAGCCTCTGACAGGTAACATGGGGAATGGTTTTAAACTGAAAGAGGTCAGGTTTAGGTTGGATATTAGAATGAAATTCTAATTCATTTAGATTTAGAAATTCTAATTCATTCCCAGGGTGGTGGGAGCCTGGAACTGGTTGCCCAGAGGAGTTGTGGATGCCCCATCCCTGAAAGTGTTGAAGGCCAGGTTGGATGGGGCAATCTAGTCTAGTGGAAGGTATCCCTACCCATGGTAGGGGGGTTGGAACTGAGTGATCTTTAAGGTCCCTTCCAGACCAAGCCATTTTATGATTCTATGACTCTGGCCTGGAGGAGCTTGGGCTCTGTGCCAGGCTCTCCAGCAAAGCAAAGCCTGCTTCCTCGGCACAGGTGATGTTACCACACAGCTCGAATTTTATAAACCATGACATCACATTGCTGGGCATTTGTCCTCTGAGCAAATCCACGTCCTTGCCATTCGCCAACCAAACATATCTCCCATGGCTGCAAACCAAAAGATCTCCATCTGCATGGACTAACAAACCAAGCCTCATAAATTCCCAGCTCTCCTACATGGAAACTGCTCCAGAGAGAAGCAGTTTGCTCGGGGTCAGGCAGTGCATCACTAGCAAGATCAGGAACAGCAGGTCAGGTCTCTTCCCTGACCCATCTCCCTTCATCTGTCCCTGAAAGCACGAGACCATATTCAGTCCCTGAACAAGAAGTAAGCCCTGGGAGGCCCGGCTGTCAGCACCCTTGCTCTGAGACCTGGAGCACCTTGGCATCTAAAGCTAAACAGAAATCTCTGAAATCCTGACACCTTCCCTGTTCCGCCTGCTTGCTTCATCTGTATGGTAAAAATACATAGGGACTTGATATCCAGGAGTAAACACACACATAGACACAGTCACAAAATCCATAACTAAACTCATAAAACTAGTGGATTTGTTATTTTGGTTGGATTTGCTGGGAAAAGGAGGAGTTGGTTGATAACTCCATAACTCCCACATTTATTTTGGGAAAAAGAACCAAAAATGTCACATAAAAATGTCAATATGCTTCACAACTTGTAAAAGCAGGCAAAACTTAATTCTTCAGTTCATTTCATTGGATCCCAACGGTGGATAAACTATGAGGTGCTACTAACAGAAGTTGATTAAAAACAGGCTCTTGTTTGCTATCTTAGGCAGGCAGGCCACATCCAATTTTGCTCTAAGTTTGGGTATTTTTGTCTTCACTCCTCTCCTCAGGTGACAGAGCTATGTCCTTCCAGGTTTCTGTGCTACTGCATCTGTCTGCCCCTTCAAAACCCAACCATCCAATCTGCCTCCAAAGCACAGGAAACCTCAGAGCATACTTTCCCGGCCAATAAATGCCAGCCACTTACAGCTGAAATGCATCCAACTTCTCTTAACAGCAAATGTTTAACAGTAAGCACGCATGATAACCTATGCTTCCAATGCTGCCTTCCTTCTGTTTGCTTTTACATAAGGAACAGTGAAAAAACCATGTGACCTTGCTGAATTTCCCGTGAAATATTCAAGTCATCAGATTGCAGACTCCGTCAGACATTAGAGGTTGTTGTGAAAAGAGCCTGAAATGTATCTTTAACCATCACGGTCAGGACTTCCAAATATTTCTCCAAGGGAAAACACTCACTTGCAAGAACCCAAGATTAAAAGTAACAAGCACATAAACATCCCTCACATGGTTTTGTACTAGCCAAGAACTTTTTCACAAGCGAGTTGTGCTGCCTGCCTCCCTCTCTCCCTTCTCACCAGTCCCCTTCTCTCCTGCCCAAGAAAGGTCATTTTCTTTACAAGGAAGGCAAAAAACCCCCCACTTCTACAACAACAGTGTTTTAAATCACAGTAAGGAAGAAAACTTTCCTTTCACCAGTTCCTAATAAATAACTTCAGCCTCTTCAATGCAAGCATTTCCAAACAAAGAATCTCTGTTTAGGACAGAGTCATAAATTACTGAGGTAGATCTGGTTTTACTTGAAATCAGATCCAGGTGAACCTCAGCTTGGTTTCAAAAAAAGTCTTCTGCAGTCTCATATTAGTATGGACTGACAGAGGAGACACAGGAAAGCCCCCTCCCCTCTTGCCTCAGTTCCCCCAGCCTTTCACCACTGCTGCTGTTGGCTCCTGCTCATGTGAGTGAAGGGAACAGATGTCTCAGCCAAGTACACATACACCATTCACACTGCTTCTGAAACACAAGGATGGTTAAAGTTGTGGAAGGTTGTGTGAAACCTCAGTGTATCCCGGGCATGATGGAGCAGGTGAGAAGTGTATTGGACATTTCAAGCCAGTCCAGAAACGTGCTCAGCAACATCAGCAAATAGTATGAGAGCAACAAGGAGCAAATCCAGATCAACTCCAGAGTACAGCTGAAACAAACCCAATCTGACACCAGTGCAGCCAAAATCAGGACCTGTCCCTAAGCTATTTGTAACATACCGTGACATTTGCTAACACAGGAGTCACAAATGCATAATTACCAAGTTCCTACATTTAATAGCCTTAAAGCTGATGCTCTGGCACAAGAAACTGTTACACGACTCCAATTTCATAGCACTTGGTTTTGCAGGAAGTATTTCCTTCTCCCCTGCTACCAGTTAAGTAATTGCACTGTCAAATGTCTGGAGGTGCTTTGTCATACAGTCAGTGGCTGGGCTGCTCTGCTACTAGCAGCACTCACCCCAGTGAGTGCCAGACCAGGCATGGGGACACACACACATACACATACATGTGGTAAGATGCTGCTTGAGAATTAATTCATTCCCACAATTAATTAATTAATTCTTCCAAATTCAATCACCTGACTTCAGGCTACTGAAGGAGAGGACCACATGCTGCTTGATAAAGCCCTCAGGGCTGACCTGGTGACCTCCCTGTCCTGTGCAATAGCCTCCTACTTGAGGAGGAAGGAGATCCTTTTGCTGTGTTGTTACAGGACACCTGACTATTTTCTGCTCAGCATGTAATCCTGCACCTTTACAGCTTAAAAAATACCCTAAAGTTAGGAGGTAGCCTTGCTGAAACACCGCTCACGGCTTGTACACTCTATTTAAGATGGCTGTGAAACTTCAAATCCAGGGCACCATCACTGCACAAGCAGTCTGAGCTCTGCTCAGGGATTTCAGGCTATCTGCACCTCCCCAAGGTTTTTTTCCCATGGAAATGCAAGCCTCACATACAAAAGACAGCCCAGGCTAAGCCATGCCATGGGAGCTGAGGTTCAAACAAGGCTAGATGCACCCTGGAGAACCATGCTGATCTCTCTGGTGGTAGCTCAACAGCCTAAGGCTGTGAAGGCTGAGGTCCACATATGCTGCCAGGGAGCCAAACCTCATGGAAGCCAGCCAGCAAACTGCTGGCACTGCTGACATTTCAGAAACCACAGCAACCAGATTTGCTAGAGCTCACCCGTAGGCCTCTCTTACACTGCAATTTGTTCGCTGTCAGCCTGACAATTAAATAGATGCCTCAGTTTGTGTTTTGTCCCATGGCTCTGCTGTCACTTTGGAGGTTAGCTAACAACAGTGTGGTGCTTCTTACCAACAGCAGTGTGCCACAGTCTGCCCACTGTGCTCCTGCAGGGTCAGACCCCCAGCACTGGTAAGGGTCAGAAGACATCATCACTAACCAGCTCCTAAAGCAAATGCATTTTCAGGATCCCAGCACAAAAACCTGCAGGAACTGCAAGCACCTTCTCATATTTGTTCCTGATAACAGCTCCACTCTGAAGGCTTGCCGGTGAATTATTGGAAACCCAGGGGTGAGAGAAGTTATGCAAGAGCAGAACTGGTGCATACACAACTAGGAGAGGAAATTGTCCTCAGCTTCTTGAGGCGGACACTAAATTGCATAGAAATTCAAATTGCAGCAATTCTCCATTAAGTACTGAGCAAACTTAGCTGAAATGTTTGCAAAAAGAACAGAAAAAGATTTCTCATATGATCTACAGAGAGGATTTTTTTTTCCCCTGGTTCCAGTAGATCAATGATACTGCACTATTCAGACCCCCTCGACACTGGTCAGGCCAAAATAAGGCATGGAGGTACAGATCCACCACACCAGCATGATGAGCTTTACAATAACACAGCATGTAAAAAACAAGCTCAGGGGAGAAATGCTGACAGGCGTGGAGGGGACTGGACACAAACCAGAAAGAGAATAAAAGAATTGCTTTCAAGTTCAAGTTTTTACTGACCAGATGAACCTCTTGCCACGAGGACAGAATGATTTACACATAAAGTGATACGAGAATAACAGGCAGTCCCACTAAAGACGAATTCTCCTGTGCAATTTCCTGTAATTTGGAAAAATAGTGTTGAAGACACCCCTGGGGTGCTCAGTCTGGCCTCTGCCCTGAGACACGTCCTGCTGCACCACGAGCATTTGACTCCCAGCGCCTTCCGGTGCAGACATGGAATGCTCGTGCCTACTCACTGCCATGCTGAGCATCACTGTAAGTGGCATCTGTTGGATCCTTTTAAGCTGTGAATTGTTGAAGGGAAATGTACAACCCACATCCCAAGCCCAGGGAATGGATGACAGACTCAAACCCCTTTGATACAGTCATTACCCTCACTAAAGTGAATTTAATAGGTCTTCCTGCAATCCTTACAGGACAGATAGACATGATAGTCATGATGCTAAAAAACACTGCAAGAGAAACCTTCAAAATTAGCAGCACAGGAAGACTGGGAGGGAGGTTTATTTTCCCAGCTGCATTCAGGAAAGCCTCTCCAGGACATAGCTAAATCACCCTGGCTTTTCACCCTTTCGCCTTGATTGCAACTGTTTGGAAGATAAACACTAGCCTATCTTTAGCACTGGCATCTCTCATGTTATTTGCTCTGAGATGGAACAGAAAAATGTTAACAAAGAACAGTTGAAGAGAAACTCATTTATTCAGCCTAACTGCTGGAATATGACATTTTCCTCAAACATGCTACAGCAGATTTTAAAATACGCTTTGTAGATGTGTTAACATCTACATTTGTCTCTTGAAACAGAAAAGGGAACACAACTATTCTCACCCTTCCAGGAAGAGAGTATCCAATGTTCCACTGCTGGTGCAGCACAGCCTCCTGTGCCTCCTGCACGGTGGCAGCACAGCTGCAAGCTGAAGGAGGGATGGGAATGGCAATGGTAAAGGGCCTGCTAGCAATCCCAGCTGCTAAACAAAAATTAGGAGTGGGGACAAGGATCATGTGCTCACAGCCTCGTGAAGCTACCCCACACTTTGTCTATCGCAGGGATTTGTAACAGACCTGAAAGCAAAAGAAAACTGAAAAGTAGCCTAACACCTGCGGTATGGGAAGGATGCTATGCAATCTCTGGACATCTTATGGAGCTTATTAGCTGTGTACATTATGCAACATATAGACACATGGCTACAGAGTTCCCACAGATGTTGCAAACCCCTTCCCAAACCCAGAACTCCCAGAAGTGAAGCAGTGTTGGGAATTTGTTGAGGAAAATTGGCCCAGCTGCTGGTAACTGATTAGATCTTACTGATTCCAGTTTGCGTGCCTGACTGAAAGTTGCTCTGGAGGTCAAGTTGCTTTGCTTTGTGTATAGATGTTACGTATGTGTGTACTATGCAGAGAAAGCAGCCAAGGGGGTCTAACTGCAAAGGGAGACAAGCTGTTTCACAGGCTGCATGCGGGGAGACACAGGGAGTCATTTAAATGCTTTTTAATGAGGATGTTGGGTCAGAGTCCAGACCTGTTTCCTTACCTGCTGAATTGCGTGCACAACCCTCCCCTGGTGCTGGAGGTCAGCTGGTGGTGCTGGTACTGCAAGGGAGTTGTGAAGGACCTGTCCAAAAACAAGCCTCACCCCATGTCCCCCAGATTTTCCTCAGCTTTAAGCTAGAAAGAAGCAAGCTTCGGTTCTGCTGGAGCCATCTGCCGTACTTCAGTGCCCAGAGGGTACAAGTCTGAGGTTCTCAGTCCTATCAAGACACCCTGTTCACCAGTACCATGTCCATCTTTTTCCTCTGCCCCACCTCTCCGTACCGATCAGTATGATTGCACCTCAAACCACAACAAAAGAAACACCGTAAGTCCCCAGAAAATCATACCAGAGAAATATTAGCTACAGCTCAGTATCAGCTAATACCTACTGACTGGGAAGTTTTAATGGCCAGAGGCTTGCCTTGAAGGAAGGTGCTACCATAGGATTACACTATGCAGGAATGTTTCAAGAGAATGAAGAAAATACAGACAGAATATTTCCAGTCCAGGAATTTGCTTTCCATTCTGCAGAGAGCTTCAGATGCTCTTCAGCATACACCCCACAGATGGAGAAAATCTTACATGCACCTGAACACATACACATGCAGCAGCCCAACAGAAGCCTCACTCCTACAAATCTACCACATCAAAATCTCCTTCCTTTTAAACTCCAAGAAAAGCATGTCCACTTACTATAAATTGCTCTAGTAAATAAAACTGCATTCTAACCAATTACCAAACCTGTCTGCAGCATTAAATAATTTACAGGTCAGAAGGGGAAGGGGAGAAGAGACAAAACCAACTTGGATGAAAATAGAAACCATATATGCATTTTTGTGAATGCAGGAGGCTTGCCTGGTTGCATTAAGGTTCTTGGGCACCAGATAGAAACACTCATTAAGCCTCAATTCAGGTTAACACAAAGATCTCAAAGAAGTAGCTAAAGTACTTTAAAAATCAGTCTAACTTGACTTTAGTCTCATTAGTTTATACCTGACAGTACAGCCTGCAAAACCTCTCTGAGCAGCATCCCCAAGAAAAGCATTGCTGGCTCTGCACTAGCTACCGACAGCTTTTAAATCCCTTTACCCCTCAAAGCTGAACAAGGACAGTTGGATCCCTGAAATAAGGACAGCCCAGAAAGTACTGTGCAAATATATCAGATTTATTACTCTTTTATGGAAATAATAACAGACATTCAGGTAGAAACATATTAAATTAATGCAGTCAACAGTTTAAATGCAAAAATAAATATAAAGTCCAGCAGCTCAATGCATCTAAAACAGCTCATTTCTTCTAACGAATAGAAAAGATTTTTTTTTTTTTTGGTCTTTTAAATGGTGAGTTTCATACAATCAAATAGAAACGAAGGTACAAGCGCTTTCTTAGAAAACATCCCAACCCGGCTGCCCGTCCGAGCGCTCCTGTGCCGGCGGCGGCGCGGCTCCCTGCAGCCCAGTCCGTGCCGCCGCTGCCGG
>WEIT01000607.1:7353-38135 GCA_013389985.1 Dryoscopus gambensis | reverse complement strand
GGCGGGGGTCGGGTACAGTCCGGGGCGGGGGAGCCATCGCGCTCGGTCCCGTCGCCCCTTCCCGCCTCCTCTCCCCTCAACCTCCAGGGCATCCCTCTCCTGCCCCGCGGCACCCAGTAGAGCTTCAGGCGGGTCCCGGACTGCCACAGCGGCACTTCAGCTTTCTGCGTCACACCGCGCTGCTGTTTTTAATCAATACCATGATTTCTGTGGCTGCGAAAGAGTACCGACAGACCCATCACGTCAGCTTTCAGCTGATGGCTACCCGTCCCCAAACAAACCCATGGTTAAAGGAAGCTCCAAGGCAAGCCCAAATCTGAATACCCTAATGTTACAGTGACCCAGATCTAAACTGCAGCGATCACACGGAACGGACCCAAGCAAGAACTATCAGCAACAGAGGGTTAAGAAGGACTCTAGGATCTTGTTCCCGAGTCTGTCACCTCTAACGAAGCTTAAACGCCTCCTTCCCGTGTGACTCCTTTCTTTTTTTTTTATTTTAGAAGGGATCCTAAAATTTTCCATTCTCCTGTAGCCTCTGTGGTGCTGGTTTGATATGATGCAGAATCATATCCTCAGACACAAAATGGCATACAAGTATTACTGAGCTGAAACAAAAGCTTGCAAATTAGTGACGGCTGGAATCACACTTTAAAGCTGTGCGTGCCAAGCACTCTCAGTGATGGAAAAACCCAACAGCATAAGAAAAACTTATGATAGGAACAGGAAAGGAGCTAGAGGGAAGAGGAGTAGAAAAGCATGAGGGAGGAAGAGCCTGAAATGGTTAGTCTGTCCCCTCTTCAGGGCTAATGTTAGATGATTCCCATAAAGACACTCTCCAGTACAGCTTCACCCACTCGAGGATATTTTTGAAGCTTAGTTAGGAACCGGGAAGGAAGCGGAGGCTTAGCAACAGTATCAGGAATTTTTCTCTGTGATGCTAAGGGGACAAGGACAATGCAGTCAGGCCGCGAGGTTTGCCGAGCCACTCAGTACCCCCATGCTCGGTGTGCACATGCAGCACAGCATCGCAGTGTGGAGGCACCCAGGGCACTGCCAGCACAGGCTGCCAATTAGTCCACAGTGGGATCTACACTTACCCCAGCAGCCCTGGCTCTGTGCCCAAGCTGGGCACCTGCAGCCAGCGCGAGTTTATTGTGTTTTGCCATAAAACATGTTCTTTGTGCAGAGGAAGACAAATGCTCTGGAAAAAACCCCCAAAAAATGGAAGCTTACATACACAATACACATCCATAGTCCAGCACACAGAAATGGCCTTGTTTTTGTGAGTTCACCATCAGAAAGTCTCAACCTTGTCTTTGCGTAAGTCTTAGGACTGGTCCCTGCTCCTTTCAAATTGCCTTAGCAGTGGCAATGTTTCAGGACCTGCACTGGAAACCAACCATTTTAATTACAGCCCTGTCTCGAAGGGGATAAAATGGAACAAGAACACAGTTTTAGGAGAGAGGGGACCAGAGGCACTTGCTAGTGTGTTTCCAGAAGGCTGGCTGTTTTGCTTCTCGCCAGTGTAAAAGAAACATTAAGAGCCTTGGCTTTATGAAACACCTGGCTGCAATCTCTTGGCTTCTTGGCTCCCCAGGGCAGCTTTAGGGCCAGGGTCAGTTGAAAGCCTTTTTGTTGGGAGATACTATTAGCTTAATAAGGGAATAATTTTATGTTTGGTCAAATTGAATCATTCCAGCAGAAGGCTTTTTTACTGTTGATTTTAGTGGCTAAATTTAGCCCATACATCCCTGCTGCAGTACAACAACTTTCTCTCCAAAACCTCCATTTACAACCACTTAAATTCCTGACAGCTTGATTCTGCAGCACAGCAAAGGCCGAACTCTGTTTCCTCAGTACAGCCCTCTAGGAAGACAAGCCTGATGACCAGCTTGGAGGATTTCTGGGGCTGAGCTTGTCTCTCATGCAGAAACAAGATGACATAGGAGCCTTGTTCTGGCACTGCAGAAAAACATCGCACATTTATTCAAAGCAAGGTAAATTTAATCTGTTCTAGCCCAGAAGTGTCCAAGATTCTGTCAAAAAAAGGTTGGTTGACCTGATACCTGAACTTCAACACGCGTCCCAGTCCAAACTGCCTGTCTGCTTTCCTACAGAAAGTTCAGTATGAAGGCAAACTCAGGTAGAGCAAATATTTAATACCCACACAAATATGATTATAAAATGCTTTGGGAAATTTCAATGCTGAGTTGGAGCAAGATCACCATGGTAATAACCAAGAGACCTTGAAGATGTTATCTGAGAAAATTTAGAAAATACATCCTGTGACATAATCCCCAGAGCTGGATCTCCAAGCACTAACATAAAAACTGTATTTATTCAAGTGGTTTGAATCATAGCCTTAATTTCACTTGCTCCCAGTATTATTTCATGAAAAGAAATTAAATCTTGTGATTTCAACGAGTAACATTTCAGCAAGTTTTGGTCCATTTTGCTGCACTTCATGTCAACCCATTCAATTTAATTGTTTTCACTTAATTTCAGAATTTTCTTTCTTCTTCTTCTTTTTTTTTTTTTTTAATTGCATTTCATTTCATTGTAATTCCTATCCTGTGTGTTTGGCTCACTTTGTTCCCTGATATGGAGAATTCAATGGGTATAATTTAGAAAAGTTTTGGAACTTTTCAGTGCAACTCATGTCATCTCATTCCTCTTAAAAGTTTTCACTTCATTTCAGAACTCTCGTGGTTTTTTTCAATTGCTTTTCATTTCATCATACTTCCTTTCCTGTGTGTTCAGTTCTCTTCCTTCCCTGGTCTGGAGATTTCATTTCCTTTCATGAAATGAAAATTCATTCCAAAATGAAATTCTTCAATTCATGAAACAAAATAAAATCTCGCAACTTCAATGAGCATCATTTTGGCAAGTTCCAGTCCATTTCACTGCAGAAAACCCCAATGCACTGCACCACCTCTGCTCTCTCCACACCTTGCTCCTTGGCAATCCCAGGGGCTGGGCACCTCAGCCCCAGTAAAAGGCTGCTTTTGCTGCTCCGCCTAGGGTTAGGGTTTCGCTTAGGGTTAGGCTTGAGAAAACCACACAGCCCAGAGCTCCAGGGCCACTTCAACCACAAAAGGCATGCCAAGGGGAGTACGGCATTGACCCAACATTGTGCTTTCCACACCTTTTTTTTTTAACATTTAATTTCATCAATTTCTTCTCCAGTCTCTTCCCTTGACTTTTTTCCCTGATTTTCAGATTTCAGTGAGTATAATTTTGGCAAGTTTCAGGTCCTTTTCACTGCACCTCATTTCATCCCAATATCCATGTCATTGTAGTCACTCCATTTCCGAATTTCCTATTTTTTTCCAACTGCATTTTATTTTATCATATCTCCTTTCCAGAGTGTTTGTTACACTTTGTTCTCTGCTTTCCAGATTTCATTTCCTTGCATGAAATAAAGGATTTCATTTCATGCAAGGAAATGAAATCTTGTGATTTCAATGAGTATCAGTTTGGCACAGTTCAGTCCATTTCCCTGTACTTCATATCATCCCATTCCATTTCATTGTTTTCACTTTGGTTCAGAATTTTTTTTTTTTTTTTAACATTTCATTTCATCAATTTCTTCTCCAATCTCTTCATTTCACTTTGTTTCCTGATTTCAAGATTTCCATGAGTATCATTTCGGCAAGGTTTGGTCCAATTCACTGCAAAGAAAGAACAGCCCACTGCCCAAAGATTGCTCCCTCACACCTTTCTTCTCGGCAAAACCCATATGCTGGGCACCTCAGCAAAAGGTTGCTTTTACTGCTCCACTTAAGGTTAGGCTTGAGAAAAACACAAAGCCTAGACTTTCAGGGACATTGCAACTACAAAAGGCATGCAAAGTGCAGCACTTCATGTCATCTCCTTACGTTTGATTACAATCACTTCATTTCAGAATTTTCTTGTATTTCTTTCCATTGAATTTCATTTGATTGCAACTCCACCCCAGTCAGTTTGTTTCACTTTGTTCTCTGACTTTGAGGTTTTATTTCCTTTTATGAAAGGACATTCTTCGATTCATGAAAGGAAATGAAATCTTGCGATTTCAATGAGGATCAATTCGGCAAGGTTTGGTCCATTTCCCTGCACTTCGTGCCATCCCATGTCATTTTATTGTTTTCTCTTTGGTGCAGAATTTTCTCTTTTTTTTTCTTTAAGCATTTCATTTCACCAATTTTTTCTCCTGTCCTTTTGTCTTTGTTCCCTGATTTGGGGATTTCGGTAAGTATAATTTTGTCAAGGTTTTCTCAAGTTCACTTCAAAAAAAGAACACCCCACTGCCGAAACACTGCTCTCTTCATACCTTTCTTCTTGGCACCACCCATGTGCTGGGCACCCCAGCCTCAGCCAAAGGCTGCTTTTACTACTCCACCTAGGGTTAGGGTTGAGAAAACCACAAAGCCCAGAGCTCCAGGGACACTTCAATCACAAAAGGCATGCCAAGTGGACCACAGCAATACCTCAACATTGTTCCCTCCGCACCTTGCTCCTGGATTTCACTCACATGCTGTGCACCTGAGAAAATTTCATCATAATTCTTTTTCAGTCTGTGGTTCACTTTGTTCCCTGATTTTGAGATTTCTGTGTCTGTCATTTCAGCAAGTTTTGAAACTTTTCACTGCACCCCCTATCATCCCATTCCATTTAAATATTTTCACTTCATTTCAGAATTTTCCAGTATTTTTTCATTTGCATTTAATTTCATCATAATTCATCTCCTTTGTGTTCAGTTCACTTTGTTCCCTGATTTCAAGATTCCATTTCGTTTCATGAAGCCACATTGTACACCAGCACATTGCACAGGGGCAGTATGGAACCTTTACCAGAGCTAGAAACATTTCATATGCATATTTGGGGCCTTGGGTAGTTAAAACGCCAGTTTTACAGGAGGAGAAACAATTGTCGCAGCTGAAACAGCACCATGGAAATTAGCTTACCATGTGGTTATTAATTTAAAAATGTGATTATTCAAAACACACACACAAGCCTATTAATTATTATCCTTTCACTGGCTATCAGACCTCATGCCATAGAAGGGAAAGGAAAGATTAAAAAGGGGATGGAGAGAGATACACACCTCTTCCTGTAGGAAAAGAAACTTTTGAAGGGCCAGGGCTTCTACAGAAACCACCTGTAGCTGGGCAGTCACAGTGAACACCACAGTTCATGTCCTGAAACAGAGCAGTAACCCTGCTGTCTGCCAGGGCTGATGGGGTCCTTTGAGAGCCAGCAGGATAAGCTGCTTCCCAGCAGGATGCCTTAATCCATACCCAGCATGTAGGTTTCAAATATCCTCCCAAAACATACTCAAGAGTAAAAGCCACCTCTTGCTGTCCTGGCAGGTGGCACTTCCAGCCACCACACAGCACCTTGCTGTGCACATCTCCACTCAGCATCCTGGTCTGGGGACTCATTTCTACCAGGAAAGAGGAAGGAGTTGCTGTTCTCTCTCCACTAGAATTCATATCTTGGAACAACCATTTTTAAAATAGCAATAAAAACATTCAGCCAAGAGCAACCTAACAGATACCACTTACAAACTGGAGATGACACACCAATAAACAGGCAGCAAATACAAACTACCTCAGAAAGCAGAAGTCTTCGTGTCTCTTTCTCTGCACACACATCTGATTTACATTCGAAAGTGTACCTTTCTGACGGGGGAACCCAAGCTCCACAACAAGACCCAGCTGAAACCCACTCTTAGGGTTCTGCCTGGAGAAAGACAAACTGTTGTTTCTTTCTAGCCATCATAACAAAACTGCAGCACACAGAATGCAGCTTACCTGGGCAGCCAGGCCTCCCTCCAGCACATGTGAATGCATTTATACCAGGGAATTAACTGGCTAACAACTCGCAAGAGCTACGCACTCACATTTGTCATATCCCTTTCCTTATGTATTTGGTTGGATATCCTTTACCTTCTTTTCCAGTGTTTCGACTTCAGCAGCCTTTTAACATTTTCACCCTTTGAAATAATTAAATTAAAGCCAAGCCAGCCCAGCAGCTGACTGCCTGAGGGTAATTCTACAGTAAGGATCACACCCCCTCACACTCACAGTCAGGCAGCCAGCAGGGCAACATGCAGCCAGCATTTTAAATGCTTGACATGTCCCTTGAAGTATTTTTCTAAAGACAGATCCCTCATGTTCTCTAGGCCATGCCAAGGGGCATCCTGCCGGGCATCATTTGGGGGCAGCTGTGGGGAGCCCTGCAGCCGACAGCACAGGTGAGGAATAAGCACATCTCCCCTTTGCAGCAGGCAGGTATTGGCAGGCCCTTAGCTGCAGGACTGGAAATCTCCAGAGGCAAGAGAAGATTTGGCTTGTTCTGCAGCACACTCTTCTTCTAGCCTCCGGCAGGCTGGGAGTCTCCTTCACGCCCTGAGCACCATGATTTTTGTTCCCCACAGCATGAGATGAGGGAGAAGCCTGAGGTAATAAAGCATGAGGAAATTCCCTGACAGCACTTCCCGTATAGTGGAGGGCAGCTACATTCAGCAAGGCACCTGTGAGTGGTAGCAGGAGGCTCAGGTGTCTGCTGGGATCTTTGCAGGCAGCTTATGAAAACTTATTTCTACTAAAGCTGCTTTCATGAGAAAGCTCTTCCCAACGTAGTGGGCGGTTGCTAGGATGGGCAAGTTCTCTGAGGGATGTTTCAAACTGGGTATGTCCAGTGTACAGATTATAGGAGCATGAGAGGATTTTTACATCTCACCAGCCAATCTGCCACAGAAATGGTGTCCCCTTGACACTTATTGAGGTTTTAAGGCAATTTTCTAGATAAAATAGCATTTTAAGAGAAAAGGTTTGTCGCATTTGGATATGTCTCATTTTTATATATAACTTGTCCATTTTAGATGAAAAATTTCTTTCCAAGTCTCCCCAAAGTACTGAGTGGGAAATTCAGCCGGGTTATTGATTCTCAACTTTTTATTTTTTACAGAAAGCTTCATGGTATGATCCTCCTCGGCCCATCCCTGAAGCCTGACTTCCCTTTCCTGTGCCTGCTGTGGTTTCTATTCCCTCTTCCTCTGTCCCACACACAACAGTTTTACAGGCCCCACGTGAGCCCAGGCCCAGCAGCTCAGCAATGTTTACTGGCACAGGGAAGCCGTGGGGTTCACCATCCCCAAAGGAGCCTCCCACTAGCTGGGAACTGCCCTGGGACCAGACATGGGAGCAGGATCATTTCCCTCCAGCACAGCCGCCAGTGCTGCGAGGACGTACCCACAGCACAGCTGGAGCTCATGACAAACACTTGTCACTACTTGTGAGAAGCTCATGATTCAACACGGTTGATACAAAATGTGCGTGTTCTCAAAGCTCCCTTTCCCTCAAATATCTCCATTTCAGTCTTGCCTGCCTTTTTACGAGCTGCAATACCTTCTGCCCCACGCCATTAGGAGGAAGTACAGACTCAAATGTTTGAATGCATAAATGCTTCTCACAAAAATGTATTATTTTATTCTCTAGATAGAATTCTTTAAATTGTAAAGTGACAGCTGAAGTGAAAAGTCAGTGTTTCAGTTGCACCTCACAAGTTAACAGCATTTGGCTGTCATCGCACCACTAGCAATAAATGTAGTAATAAAACTCTTTATTTTGAAAGACAGCTGCAAAGTGTTTCCTGACAAAAAAATGCTCCATTAAATTTCCCTTGTTTGGCCTCACAGGCATCAGAAGGGATTGCAGCTTTTTGCAGCACCTTTATTGATGCATCAGGACACAGTGATATGAGGATACAAGAAAAAAAGTCTGGTTCCAATGACTGAAGACCAGCAATGGCAGAAAACTCAGCTCTTTAAAGACTGAAACTATACTTAAACTAATTAGGATACTGCCTGCTTTGAATATTCCTCCTGGTACAAGTTGCTGCCAGATGAAGTAAAACCTCTAACCTCCCATGGCTTTAACTGTTAAGGTATTACCATGTCCAGCTGTTACTGTGACCCGATCCAGTTACCAGCACAGAAATTAGGATTTCTAGTTCAGGACATTCTGTCTCAGGTCCCAAATCTGGAAGAAACATTTTGCCCCACAAAATTATTAAAAATATCTAGGAAGAAAGAAGACTCTGTGTGCAGGGAAGAACTTTGCTGATGAATCCTAGGAATTTCCCACCCTCCACGTGCCCCACACTGAGCTGGCAGCTGGGATGGTGCTGGTGGCCATCCATTCTGTGGGACACGAGTCAGCTGCAGAGCAGAAATGTTACTGGCAAGGCAGAGAGGAGAGGGGGATTCTCCTGCTCCTTGCCAGGAAGGCCCAGTATAACCCAGAGCTGTCAGAGCACAGAGCACTTGTCTTGGTTTCTCTTCTGTATCCAACAGCTGAGCTTTGCAAGAGCTGAAGAAATTGAATTACTTCTGAGACTTCCCATGCTCTCTCAGATTTGGACAAAACTGACCACACATCTCAAATATAACAAGAAAGGCCTGACCAGCAGAGAACATGGCCAAAAAGGCTCTGGCTGCTTTAGAACTCAGGCAAAAGGAAAATCTTTCCTATATGAGTCAAGATTAAAAATCTTAAGTTGGTCGCCACAAATCAGATCTTAACACTTCTGATGGATTTTATCTTCCATTTTCTTCTGCAGCTAAAAACACTGTACAGCACCCCCTTATTTCAGCGGAATAAATTTCATTTTTTCTTTTCTTTATAAGTCTCTATAAGCAATCCAGAAAGAAATCAACTGTGGTCTAGAGATTAAAACAGAAGTTTCTTGACAATTGAACTATCAGGGTTCAATAACCTAACCCTTGAGACCTTTTTATTCAATCTCTAAAACTTTCTGGGGACTTCAGGCAAAAACTGTAACAACCACAGTAGTAAATTGTTTGAGTGATGGTTTAGCAAGTGAAGCCCTGCCTTGCAAAGAGGAGCCAGAGTGGTGCTAATGCGGACAGACAGAATAACCCCATTCCTCTCAGATGAAGGCCAATAGCACCTAAAGCTGAGGAATGATCTGCTTAATAGCAGCAAGCAGCTTTTCTAAGGTAAAACAGAGCCACTTTAGTCTCTGCGAGGGAAGTAAAGCCAGGAGATAACTGGTGAGGTCATCAGGAAAAAATGATCAGTGTAAAATACAGGGATGTTACAGAGAAGCAGCCAATGCTCAGGATATTTTTTGCTACCTGTGGCTGCTGCAGCACCAAGATGCTGTGTGTCCTGTGTCCACCCTGCCCTGCCTCACTCAGTCACTCTCCTTGTCTTGAGGCCTGGGAGGGTTTCTTTAGGCCGGCTTGTCAGTTTATTCCATTCTCTTCTCTGGCATGAACTGTCATGGCTTCATCAGTGCTGGGAAAGTGAGGTATTGGCAAATTTTGCATTATGCAGAGTTTGTCAGACACTGTCTCACTGATGTGACCACCACTTCCCCTCCTTTTCCCTCCCACTGCTTCCCAACAGAAAACACCACCAGGCCATTTTTAATCCCTCTTCCACCACTCGCCCTTGTGTTGTGATGCAGTATTTTGTTGTTTTCCACGGTTTTAAGATATTTTATTGTCATAAGTTGGTACACCCCAGTTAACCCCCTTCTATTCCCAGTTACTTCCCCTGTACCCCTTATACGGAGACTCCCCTCCCCTTATTCCAGTATGTTCCTGGCCTGTAACCCAAACCCCTCCTGTTCCCCTTAAATGGTTCCTGTCAGTCCCCTTGAACCCGGCCCCCTTCAATACCTCCCACCTTGGAAGTCCCCTAACCCTCGATGCCCCATTGGCCCATGTGACCCCTCCCCCTCCACCCCTTTGGGGTCATTGGATGCTGTTCCTATCCATCCCTCCAATATCCCGCCCTCCAGGATCCCCCATTGGCCTCTGGCTGGGACCCTATCCTCATTTGCACCCCTTATTTAAGTGGCTGCCCAGGTCAGTTCTGTGCTTGTTCTCTTCTGGCTCCCTTTGGATAAGGAAGTTTAGAACTGCACCACGAGACAAGGCTCCCTGCTCCCTTTGTCTGTCCCCTCGTCGGTGTTGCTTGACCACAGGCCTTGGGGCTTCAGCTCCCCTGGAGCTTGAAGGAGCTGCAGCTCCAAAGGAGCAGCACCGGGACTTCAGGTCTCCAGCTGCTCCCCACACCTGCTGCACACCGCAGGAGCTAACCAGGGCTGTGCAGATAAGTGGTCACTGCGACACCCTTGCTTCTCCCAAAAAACTGGGGAGCCTGCACCTTGTGGCCCCTCCTCTCCAAGCTCCCCCAGGTATCTCAAGCTAAAGGCATGCCCTGCAGTTGGACAGACTGTCTCCTCCTTGGCACGCATCCGCCCCCAGAAAGCAGGACACAGGGAGAGGAAACTGGGAACCATGTAGATTCTGCAGCCTGACAAACCAGCCAAGGAGTGTGGGTTGTATATCTAGGCCAGTACACCCTCTGGCAAGTCACGTCTCTGCTCACTCCTGCTTTATCTTTTGCTCTCTGCATCAGAAGCTCTTCAGGCGAGAAGCCTTCCCACAGCCCTCCCTAATGATGAGGGCCCAATGATAGTTCTGTGACAAGTCACAGCTACAAATCCCATCCCATCCAACACTGAGGCTCTTTCTAGTCCATGTGTTCTTCCAAGTAGCCTTTTTTCTGCTCTTGTTTTGTTTTTAGGGATCATGCTTTGGCAGCTTACTTCCCAAGGTCAGCCACTGCAGGCTGCATGGCAGCCTGCCTTGGCACAAGAGCATTGCTGAAAACAAACGCCCAGGGGCAGCGGACTGGCACTGGCATTTCAGAGATCAGCTGTAATGTCACTAATGAACCCACTCTTCAGTGTGGATCTATGTGATGCCTCCACAATGAGAGCAGAGCAACAGAACAAGGAACAGCCTCTGTGACCAGCAAAGCAGCTACACACACAAGTTTAGATGGAAACAACTTTCAGCTGAGCACCATTCTGGACCAGTGAGCACTGCCTGTCAGGATGATCTCCGGCGATTTGAAGACTTCAAGTCTTGCTCAGACAGCAAAACCTCCTATGTGAGCAGAACAAAGTTTTTGTTTCTGCTGGGAAACCTGAATCAAACAAACAATGGGGGCCGTGGAACAGACTTCCTTGCTCCTTACTCTGATTAAA
This sequence comes from Dryoscopus gambensis, assembly GCA_013389985.1. Lineage (NCBI taxonomy): Eukaryota > Metazoa > Chordata > Aves > Passeriformes > Malaconotidae > Dryoscopus > Dryoscopus gambensis. The sequence continues at coordinate 27,059 of WEIT01000607.1, read as the reverse complement.
ATTCAATACAGTCCCCACTTCCTTTACTTAAAACAAGGCCTCCCAGCTCCCCCAAGAGGTGCTTTCCCAGCATGAGCCAACAAAGACCTGCCAGCTTCAAGGGAGCTGGCAATAACTTCGCAAAGCAGTACTGAATGCTACACAGAAGGAGGAGGAGGAGGTAAATCAAATAGAGCAACAGGGGAGAAAGCACACATCTGTCCCCTTGATGACTCTTTGGGAAGGGCCAGCACTCTCATGGCTAACCCTCACCAGTCACTCCCAAGTGTGTCAAGAAGAGATGATACCTGCAAGATCTCAGCAGAACTTAGGTGCAGGCAGCCCAGGCCAGGATGCTCCAATTTAAACAAATTATCCACGTTGCTATGAAAACCTCAAAGATGGAAAAGAAGCACTTTGAAAACAAACCATAGTGAGGCAGATTTCCTATCCTCTCTGAAAAGGTTTATGACCAGAAAAGCCAAAGTGGGCGTTAAACGCTTTTGAGCTAAGGCAATAGTAGCAGCACTTGAGGAAGAGACATTATGGATTATCCTGGGGTGATTTTATGATGACACTTTATTCCCTAAACATCTGCTTTATGCCCAGAAATGTCTGTGGTATCTCTGAGATGAGTTCTCCTGAAATGTGCCTCAAAATCGACATGGATTCACCGCACCCATCATACACGTCTTTTATCCCAAACCCCAGGAGAACAGTTCTCTGTATTTTGCCAACACTAAAGGATGAAAATTCTGACTTCTTAACCCCTTCCTGGCACCCTGTCTCCTTCTACATTACTATTGTAGCTATAAATTACTACATGTAGCTGTACTAACCCCATCAGTCATGACAAGCCAAAAAGACACAGGTACAATTCATCTGATATAGATGGGGTAAAATTATCTATGGCTTTAAAGCTCATCAAAACTGAATATCCTAAAGAGTTCTTTTTCACAAAACCCCCACCCCCAAAACCCAACAAAACACACACACACACAAAAAACCCAAGGAAAACTCACACCAAAAAACAAAAACCAAAACCACCCCAAAAAACCAAAACAAACCCAGAGCAGTGACAGAACTTTGCTACTGATTTTAAATGGTGTATGCTCAGATCAACCCATTGTGGCCCAAAAGTGCAGTATTGCATCAGATATACTCCAACCTCACCAAAAGTTTGTGCTTGAATATTCAAGTATTCTGTGATGAAATGATTACAAGTAGCATGGGGACAGAGTGATGCCAGACACCAGTGTGGTTAATTAATAATGTTATTGCCTATCTAGGTGTTAAGTAAATGAATGGTTACATATGGACCCAGTTGTGGGGTTTTTCAGAGCAGCTCCATCCTACATGTTCCCTGAGGAAGGCAGGCTACTGTCCATCCTTACTAAAGACAGCTTCCGTTTATCTGCCCCTTATCATCAAATCTGAGGGCCATTTGGAAAAACTGATGGCTGTTTTGGAAAAGGGAATCTTACCTGGGGTTATTAGTAGATTCCATCTGTTTGAAAGCCACAGATGAACAGTTTTGAAGAGTACAATTTTTTTGAGCATTTTTTGGAAGAGACACATATATTCTCTGCTGAAATCTTCAAGGTTCCTTCCAACCCAAACCATTTTGTATTTCAAAGAAAAGGAAAAAAGTAAACCCAGTTTGTATCTTCCACATAAAAAAAAAAGACACAGAGGTGTTCTGTAAGCAAAGCAGCTCTTGGCAGCTGCTGCAGCACATTCGATGAACAGAATCTGGTGTCAACCACAAAAACAAAACCCCCAGGACAGCCCCCTGCCCTCGAATCCTCTGTGTACATATAAACAATATATTTTACTTTACTTTAGTGTATTCCAACTATAAATCATTTTTCAAAAAGTTTTTGGCTGAGAACATTGTACTGTCAAAACAGTCCTGAGAAGGAAGAACGCGAGCTTTATAACTGCAAAGTAATTCTTTTGGATGACAGTTTTAGAAATACTGTTTTCAAATCCATGCAACTAGGGGAAAGGTTCCTCCACCTATCTGTAAGTTATAGAATGGAACCTAACTGCATATTTACCATTCGAAACGTGCTGCCCTTTGCACCTGACTGCAACAGCAGAAACAGCTGAACAGTAGCACAAGAAACCTGCAAGTTGCCCTGGTCTCTAGTGAAAAATCCCTAAGTGCCACAGGAACACCACCAGGCTCAAGACTTCTCAAATCTCACTTTTGCGCACACTCATTTTGAGACCTCAGTACGAGTGCCTGTAGCATTCAGGAACAAATTTCTGCTGACAAGAAAAATGTCCCTGCAGAAAGGTCTCCTGAGGAGCTCTGGGCTGGAATCGCCTCTGCTCAAAGCCATTTCCTGCTGTCTCCGCAGGCAGGAGGTTGCAATTTGCTGCCATCTGGCTAGCTGACTTTTTTGGGGAGGAGGTGGGGGAAGGAAGGAAGGACCCACAAGTTCCCAGCTGACAAAGACACTTGACCTCTAGGCCTACTGTTCCCCTCGCAGCCGGTACACACAAGACAGGCTGGGGAATGATGCCATATACCTTCTCCTCACTGTCAACCAGATCTGGATAACAGTGAAGCTGACACGTGAGAGAAAGCAGAACGCAGTAGACTCCAGCAACAAAAGGAGCACTGAGGGACAGAACATTTCTCCTATAAATCATTTCTGGGGAGGAAAACCTGGTCTTTTCCCAAATCAAAGGAAGTAACGAAACTAAAAACTTGCTCACATTACCATTTGAAACCGAGAAAGGAAGTGAAAAACTGCTTTTCCACAACAGTATCAGCCTCCAAGGTCCTGCCATTAGTTATGTGCCATAGATTCACTGAATTCAAATGAGTTGCAATTTCCATAGGCTGAGGTTTGGGGATTTAAAAGTTTCCAACTCATCCCCATCTCCTACTCTTTCTTGCAGCCTGACTGCTCTTAACACAATGAAAACAAATGGAGCTTGTATGAACTGATACAGGCAAAAGTGTTGCCTTCTCAGAATACCTTGAGAAATTAGCACTGTCCCTTGGTTAAGGAAAACCACTCTCTGTCAGGATTGCCAAACCTGGACACATGTACAGGGATGTGCACAAAGCTCCAGTGACCCAAAGAAAGTAAACATGAAAATAAGTGTCTGCCTCCTTCAACTCTTGATTCCCAAAAAATACATCATAGAGCCTAGAGAAAAGATTTAAATGCAAGGAAATAACATTATATATACTCCAGAAACATTTCTGTACAAACTGGGATGAAAGTGAAGATATCATTACATAACAAAGCTAAGTTTTCTAATAACATTAATTCATTTTAGGAGAATAATGTACGGTGATTTAGGTAGAGAAGCTGCTTCTAGAAAATTATTCTGCCCAATTTCAGACCACAGGGAGTGAAATGGCTCAACATTTATGTCCTTGATGTCATCAATAACATTAAAACATAGGCATAACTGAGTATTAATAACTTGACTGTTCTCATCAAATAAGAATTTAAACCACAACAAATGCTGGCTAAGGAAAGACAGGTATTTTCTCAACACCAATTTATTCTTACAGTGAAGAGGGACATTAGCTTGCTGAACAACACTAACATGTTACAAGGCATAGGGTATTTACCTGTGCTTAGATCCTACTGCAGGCAGACAGTGAAGATGGACCAAACCTATGATTTGATCCAGTACAGTGATGATATTTACCTGCAGTGAGAGTTTAACCACACAGGCAGCACTCCTGACTTAACATCCAGACTGCAGACATCAGCCCACTGCTTCCCAGCAGAAGGTGAATCGCAGCAGGCAAACTTGAAGGATTCCAGCAAGTCAGCCTGGAATCTTATTTGAGCTGCTGACTGCTGATCTGTGACAGCAGAGGCTCAAGAGATAACTCTCCAAGTGATATTCTTTAATGCAACATGCACTGACCCAGGAGCAGGGTTGTCAGGTGTCTCTGTTGCTTGCCTTTGCCTTGTCCTCCTCGTCCTGTCTCCATGGATAAACAGCATAAAGTCTGACCACAGAGTACATGGCAGAAGAGAGCCTTGACCCTCTGTTCCACTAGACACCAGTATAATTCAGGTAGTTATTTAAATTATGAAACTGATGGCTTAACTGGAAAAGGATCTGCAACCTACAGATAAAAATCAGTGCACTCAAAACTGGTGAAATGAGTAATATGAGTAATACCCAGAGATCATCACCAAGTGCAGCTTTCTCATTTCTGTACAGACACATGGAGGTGGCTTTACATCAAAGAAGCCTGTCTTGTTATTACTTCCAACACAGATCACGACTTGGGAGTAAAGGTGAGACAAGACAAGGCACAAAACTGTCTGCTCACTGAATGTCTGCTCCAGTTGGGACCTCTCAAATCTTTCACGTGCTTTGTCCTCTTTTAAGAAGAATCACTGTTCACGAACTTAAGGCCTGCGATTTAGTATCATCTAATAACATACAACTTCTGTCCACATAACACAAGCAGCTTCTGATTGCCAAAGATCTTCATAATATCAACTTTTTCCCCATCACTTCAAGGCACTCTGCTCCTGTAAGGCCTCCTTTAAATGTGTAGCAATCTCAGGCTCTCGATCTGCTGTGGGTGTATATCCACCAATGTCCAAAGTGGCTCTTCACTTCCAAACTCCATCAGGTTCTGGATAAATGATTCTAAATGTCAAGTTTATCCGTTCATCTCTAGAATGATATTCCTTAGGCACTCGATGCTGTAAGTGGCATTAGGGAAAAAAAAAAAAAAAGGAAGCAGCATGAGCTTGTGCATTTAAAATACAAGTAATCAAACAATGAATAAAACCTTCAATTCCTGCAATGGCTTTTTATTCATATTTCTAAACACTTAGCTAAGGTAAAAAAGTCAGGTTCTGACTGCTCAGGGCCATTGAAAACAAAAAGTCTTTGTAAACTACTGCACACTTTTAAATTAAGTTACAGGTTTTTGATATTCCAAGTTTCTATATTGATTCTGCTCTTTCCACTAGAGGCTGCAACCTTCATTGCTGAACTTTAATGCTGGAACATCTGAGCTGATTCCTACTGCATCACCTGGCACATGAAAGCAAACCCATTGCTTCTGTGGGTGCTCTGAAATTCTGAGGCAGACAGCAACACTAATGCCTTGGAAAACAATTGTGCCACTGGAAGCAGAATACCTTCATGGGAGGGCCTCAGCATATATGGAAAACTGCATTGCAAGTAAAACACAAACAGTGTCAAGGAGTTCTTACCTGCCAATCCTCCTGGGTAGCTCCTTCCATCATCAACAGAGTCCCGTGATCAAGTGGGATTCTAAATCTTTCTACGTAAGTATAGTCCCCATCCTCTTCCTAGAAAGAAACATTAGACATTCAAGAAGCAGGCATGTGCATTTGGTAGAAAACCAGCCCTCCAGAGAAGAGCTTAAAAAGCCTGTGAGGCGGGGAGGAGGAGGCTCTTACAAGACCAAGAAGTCCACGTAAACCTCCCTGTATCTGTATTTCGTATAAAGTCCAGGAGCTGAGCATTTTAATGATGAAAGAAGCCATTGTATCTCACTGCCTGGATGACACAGGTAAAGTTCAACAACCAGTTCCTGCATTTAGTGCAAAATTCTGGAGTGAGGCTGCAAACCTTTTGGAAACATCTTAAAATAAACAGTTCTGTGTGGAGACATTGCGCAATAGCCACCCTAGATTCCAACAGTTAACTACTTCACCAAAAGTACCATCTTCCTGCTATTCTGAATTTGTCTTGTTACAGCATTACATGCTGCTATGATACTAGTTGCTGGAAAAAGAGCTTTTCCTATTAAAGAAAACCCCCTTCTTTTCCTAGAATACCTTGTAAAACAAGTTGTCTTCAACTTTATCACCACTAAGCAAAACAGAATGCTAGACTAAAAGACAAATAATTTGCAAACTTTTGTTAAGCCTTTAGATGACGTACAACTATTTTAAAACTCAAATATAACAACTAGACATACTGACACCCCAGCAGTGGTCTCACACATGCCACATCAGTGGGAACAGCAGCTCTCTACTCTCTATTGCTTTGCACTATCCTTTCCAACTTTAAATCAGATTCCTACACTGCTAAGTGTGTAGTAGTCCAACTTGAAGGAGGTTTGTTCTTTTAAAAGTTCATGGCTTGCTGAAAAGCTCAAAATAATGAGGTAGAGTAACAAATATTGGGAAAATGATGTCCTAATCTGAGTTTGATTTTCAGAAAACCAACTGGGAGTGTGTATGTGTTTATAAATAAGATGCAGATAGAAAGAGGACTGCACCTTCTAAAATGCAAAAGCGCTTGGTTGGTATCAAGTCAGTATTAAGAAACGTTTTCTTATCTTTAGTTGAAAAAAGGGAAAAACTTTAAAAATAGATATAACCATGACTGCTGATGAAAAGTAGAGAAATACCACTGCAAACCTACTTCCTATTTCAGAGGATTACATCATTTCACTTTGTGGATGGACAACAGTGGGCTTATTTTTATCTCTTGCTCATCTTAATTAAAAAGGAATTCTGCTAAGACCAATGATTTAAGAGAAAAGACCCTTTTGGCTAAGAAAAGTCAGTATGTAAAAACGGCAATTACTTTCTGGTTTAAATGGGACATCTCTGAGGTCCATTTTATTTAGAAAAAAAGATTTTTATGTCAATTTACTTTGAAGTTAGACAAAAAGTTTTTACTTTCTTACATGTCATTACTAACACTGTCAACCAAAGCTCATTTCAGAACTTTTATTCCTAGAGCTGATGTCAGACATACAGAAAGCTCACTTGACTTTCAGAGGTCAAGAAATTTATGAAGGAAATTTATTTTTGACATCTAATGTGGAAAAGACTTTCTGGTAACAAACATGGAAAGAAGTGCATCAGGTGACTTCTTTATGTAACTCTATATATGTACTACAAAACCAGGTATAGTAAAGCAACTGTTCTGCTTTTTAATATATTAGAATTTTCACAATCTTGAGTTACACATTTAATACCATCCAAGCTTTATACTATCCAAGTACACTGGTTAAACCTTTTTTTAAAATCCTTAATTACAGTAACTACAGTTAATAAGTAAGGAAAGCTCAGTGTAAGTTGATGGGAAGCTGTGAACACAAAATCTGTAAGAACTTCTGGACTACATCAAGGTTGTTCTCTTGAAATGCTATCAAAATCAAAAAGAGAAAAGATCTAGTATAAATCTATATAAATCACCCAAATTTGTTTCTCAAGTCTCAGGAAAGTTTATTGCTATAGTAGTAGGAAATGGTTTCTGGACAGTATAGAGGAATCTTCTATTACAAAGAAAAGTAAATGGAAATGTCCTGTAGAAGAATGTATAAATAATACTGCAGTTATACAAACAAATGATGCAAAATAATTTTCAATGGCAAAAGTCGGCATCTTTCATGGAGAATGCTGGCTTCTAGTCTTCTGCTTCACCTATTCACTTATTACCAAGAAAATTACCCTTACAAAAGTTCAAATCTCGTATTTTTCAGATTCATCTTGATTGTATCCCTATCTTCCAGTTTACTTCCTTAGCACCAGCTGTGTAAACACCCTCCTCCACAACAAAGTAGTCTCATCTATCAATACTCCTGCATTTTAACATGTTTATTCTCACTGTCTCTGACAAAATCCTCACTGCAGTTCTTTTCTCTACAGATTCAGTGATAATGAATATCAGTTATACTGCCCTTTCCTCACATAATGCACTGGGCCTGCCTACACAGGCCTATCTTTAAACTCCTTCAGTCCTTCTGCAGCTGAGCACTCCCTTCCTCCTCTCTGCTTGTCTACAGCTTCTCAAGTCCTGCCAATACTAGTGGACAACACCTCCTCCTCCTCTGCAGCCATCACTGTCTGTGAGTCTCCTTCACACCAACCTAAAAGTTCAACTCTCTTCATCTAGATCCAAATCTCTCCTTCTACCATGCTCCACATATTCCCACATTCATCTTCAATTAGGTCTGTTAATACACAAAGGGTTATTTTTCTGCTCTTTCCAGAAGTACTAGGAGATCCTTGCCTTCTGCTAGGAAAAAGGACCGTGCTTCAGTGATTCATTTGAAGGACAGACCCATCTGAAGGCTGATTCTTAGAACACCACAAATATCCTGCTATTATCTGACAGGTGTGAAGCTCCCTCCCTTCCCAGCAGCCACTGGTTTCCCTGGTTACAGATGGAAGAAGAGCAAGCTGACACTTGGCTTTCCAACTCCTTCCACAGTTGACACAGCCATTCACGGGACAACCGCCCAGCTGGTCCGTGTGGCACCCACACCTCTGCCACAGGGCACCTCCCAGTGGAACGTGGGAGCTTAGTGGGACATCAGGTATCACCCTTCCCTGCTGTACTAACATTCCCCACTCAGCTTCCAGGAGGACATGATCAGATAACCCGGCACTGCCTCAGAGTAGAGCAGTGACAAGCAATAGTAAGAAATGGTAGTGAGGCTGTACTGGAAGCACCCATCCCACAGAGTGAAACCAGTTCCTCTGGACTGAGAGGATAAAGTCATGCCCAAGTGGGAATAGAGGCTTGAGGCTGTGTGGGGAATGGGAGGAGGTCATGGTGCCACAGTGGTGACACTTAAGCTGTGGGCAAGCACAAGAGGACTCATTGACTCAAGCAATAGCTGTGTGAACTGTGCATTAATCACAGCTCTAAAGCAAAGCATTTGTCTCCTGGTTTCAGTGTAGGCAGGAGCTACAATGACGGGGGCAGGGGGAACAAGGAAGCAGGAGCAAGGTTAAAGTAATTTACTGCAAGTAGAAGAAAAAAATAGAAGAAACCAGATCACTGCAGACTTTGAACTAGGAAGTAGGCATCCAAAAATCCTTAGAAACCATTTAAAGCAAAGGAAAAATATCAGCTACTATCATGTAACCGGTCCAAATAAACAGAAAAGGCTGTACTTATTAAAAATAATGCTTAAAAAGAAAAACTCCAGCAGGCAAAATAAAACAGTTTCTGGCGTCATGTTAATTCCCATGAAGTCTCCTTATTCCAGTTAGGAATTTACACCTGAAATGTATTTGCAGCTTTTTTTACGTGCACTGGGCTGAAATTCCAGTAGGAATTATTTCTACTTATCTGCAAAGGATGCTTATTTAAGCAGATACAAATAGTCTGTGCATGTCTCTAAACTCCTTTACTCTCTATTAAAGGACGAACACTTATCCAGTACAGTGCTCACCAAAAAGTGAAACAGAGGACTGAACCTTTCCCTCCCCTCACCCTAGAACAATTTTCAGGATAATAAAAAAAACCACTTAAACCTAAATAACTTTTTTTTTTTTCATTTTTGCCAAGTGAAAAAAGATTTCAGGTTGTGTGATTGCTTCAGAGTGACTTATATAAACACTACCAAATTACTGACAGTTGTCAAAATTCACATAAACATGCACAAAAAACCCAACCCATCAACACTCCTGGTCATCTTTTCAGTTATAGAAACAGGATTTTATTGAGTATCAGGTTCATCCACATTTAAAGATATGATATTGAAGATACTTGTAGAGATACCAACATGAACTGAAGTTTCTGGAGGCTCTTATCTAGTACTCTTCAACTGCCCTTCAAGCTGTGACCTCACTCGTGGTACACACTGTTCTGTACTCAGCACATGATCCCACACAAGAAACCACACTTTCTTCCCAGTACCGTTTATCCACAGTGACGTTCCACCATTCCTCATCTTGCATCTTTCATCTCAAAATACTTAAAAGCATTTAAAAGAACAGAGGGAAACAAAGGCCTTTGAAACCCTAAAACCTGAAATAGCAGAATGTTGGCCCTCAAAGAGGTTTAATTTTGAGAGGAAAAGGATTTACTTTCTATTTCCCTCCTCAATGAAGACTAACTCTGGAAAACCCAATGTCCTGATACTGGCAGACTGCAAACCAGGGAGAGCCTGAATGCCTGTGATGACTGTTAATCTGAATTCCTTTTCCCTAGATTACATTCCTCTTCCTGTAACTTGCTTTTTAACAAAGGAATGATCAAACTTCAAAGGTCTACAATCAGTTTTAACTTTCTCTTAATGAAAGAGAGAATGCTACAGTACAATAGAGTATGAAAATTACTTCTTTGGCGGTACAGCCTGAAAGGCTGTAATTTCCATCAGAGCTTCTTGTAACTCCCACTTGGCAAAGCATCTATTGTCATAGGATGCTCTCAGGAAACTGAAGGCTTTGGGAATTTGCAGAGAATACGTAATGTGTAGCATGTAATTATTAAGTATGAGTTCTCTTAGGCACAGGACACACTTAACAGCAACCATTTCAAAGATCTGCACATGGGCATTCTACCTCAGAGGAAAGGTATGTCACACTTGCAAAAGGAATACACTTCACAGGTAGCAAGACTCAGCTAGTCAGAAATAGCAGCTCAAAGGTGCTAAAGAAAACAAATGAGGAGAGCTTGAGGGATACATCTATAGAAAACCATCCATCTCTGGAAGAAAAGGGAAGAAATCCTGCAGTACAGATCAAACAAGGCAGCAAGTATGAATGGCACAGACCGAATTCCCCCTTTGCTAATAGTGGGTGTCTTTTCAGAAAATCTATAAAAAAGGCATCTTGCTCAAGAACTAGGACTGATTTTTAAGACAGAGCCTGCAAAGTTTATACTGAAGTTTAAGTGTATTTTATTCTGATTCATCTGTGGGGAACACAGGCACTTCTAAAATGAATCCAAGCACCATTTACAGTTTTCTAGAGGAATAAACTTTCCAGCTGACATTTTATTATCAACACAGCATCAGGGATACTTACTCATGCTATACCCACTGACATAATAGACTGGTTATGTCATCTCATGCTCAGGGACCAAGATTAAATTCACTTCAGGCAACAAAGAATTTACAAATTGGAGAACTGGTGAAAAACACAAACTACTTGTTTTCTGACTCAATTTCTGACCTTTGCTGTTCAAGACTAGGTGACCCAAGGTGACTCTTGATGGGCTTTAGTAATTAAGTTCTCTTAAACAGGGGGAAAACAATGAACATATAAGTAGCTGTAAGACTCTGTCAGTGTGATATGAACACTCACAGGAGAAGGTTTCTTCCTCATCTCAAAGGTCCGAGTAGCACCGAAGCTGAGTGAAGCAATGACAGGATTTTTTCCCAGCGATGGCTCGTCGTCACTGTGCCAGTCCACACTGTCCTTCTCATTTCGGTAGAGGTTGCAGAGAAGAGAGTTGAAGGTGTAGCCAGTGAACTCTTCAATGCGCTCCTTCAGCATGGTCAGCAGAGGATGCCACTGCAATCAGCACAGAGGGGGAGTGTAAATGCCACAAACACAGGCCAGGGGCAGGTAATGCAAGACAGAAGGTGAAAACTACTAAGAAACAAAATATACTGCACTTTAATCATAATAAACTTAAAATCAAACAAATGACTCACAGCAATTCTGGTGATATTTTTAGTAGAGCGGAGGAGTGGGCTGGGCTTTCTGCAAAATATGCACACGTTACCCATTGCTCAATACTAAATCATCTCTTAAAACTCTGAAGCCAGGCTGCCTTTCATACTAATGGAGGCAATCAGTGACTAAATGACACTGCTCTCAATTGCCTGCAGCTGTTGACAGAGAACAAGAGGAAAGGCTGGCCTAACATGGCCCTCTGTCCCCACTCTGTTAGCACAGCTTGTTGAGCTCAATTCATCACCTCTTGGGGTTTTGACTCTGACACTGTAACTTTTCAGTGGGTCACAAAACCAATGTCCCTGGCTCTGGATTTCACCGTTCCCTTTGCTAACATCTTGCTGAGCCCACAGCCGAGGGAAGCTCTGCACATTCCAATACAACTCAGTCCAGTTATTTAATGTTATAAACCTACATCATGACTTTCATCTGTCAGAGTGCTTTTAAGAACTACACAAATATATAAAGAAAAAGAAAAAAAACCAGAGCAATGTAGGCCAGAATTTTTGCCCATTATATAAGCAGAAACAGAGATCAAGAGAGGATAAGAAACTGATTCCAAATCTCCCAGGGCACCACTGGCAGAAGAAGCAACAGACAGCTGGAAATATTTTCTAGTATCCATCTCTAATAAAGAGGGCTGCACTACCTTCTTCCCAAGCTCCCCCAAGTTTAACAAGTATTTAATTTCTTGGTTATACTGCAGGAGCCTTAACATACCATCTTCCTCTACTGGGGTATTTCTAGCTAAGTCATGCCTTCAACGATTAAGCATCATCTGAGTAATTAATTCTAGATAAACATAGTTTGCAGCTATGGGACATGTAGGGAAAACCCTACCAAAAAACACCCCCAAAAAAAGTTTGCTTGCAACTGGGCTGCCTGAATGTGCAGAAGAGTCCAACAAGAATTACCGAAAGCACTTTCCAGTGATCAAGCAGGATTAGATTTCTTCAATTCCCATCGCAGAAGTATGTATTACTAAAATGTTACCATATGGTGAATTTTACAATGTAGTTGAAAGCCCACTACAACCCTGCAGCAGTGGAAGTAGTTTTCTTGAAACATTATTGCACCACCAACTCTATCACTGTTTACAAAGAAACATTTTCTACTACCAAAACTCATTTGGGCACAAACACTGGATTATAACTAGAAGTGCTGGAATCACATCAATTCTTACCAAACAAAAAAAGAGGGGCACAAAGCTAATTACTCCTACAGATCAAGTGTTTAAGGCAGTAATCAGTTTTGGTTAAGCTGTGCACTAAAGTACATTTTACTCAGGATATTTCTGTGATAGAAACTCTATTCTACAGGTAAGGACTGTGCTCTTTACACCATCCCCTGCTTCTTCTAAGCTGCAGGTACTCCCACTTGCAAAGTTGAGTGGAATGTCCATGTGCAGTGTGCAGTGCATCTGCCTAAGGGCAGCTTCCAGTCAGAGAAGGGCTGGCTTCCAGCTTGCAACTTCTCCAGTGCATCCCACTTTCTGCTGAGGTTTCTTTCTCTCAATATAAATCAGAATTATTCAGGAATAAAAGACAGAACCAGCATGAGTGACTCATTTAGGCCTTGTACCTTTGGGATGGAAGAAATAAGCTAGTGACCCAAGGAGTGCTAACTCGGAACTCGATGCAAACTGAAATGAAACCTTGAATTCAGGGCACATGGGCTCTATCCAATCTCTGAGCAGCAACAGGTTTCAAAACAGGCAGTTCTGAACTGGATTTAAATCATTAGTGTACAACAGAATGATTTTGTGAGGGCACTTCCAATCCCTAAAGCCATTTAGCTTTCAGAAAAGGCCATTTAAAATAATATTTCACAAATGAGTACCAAAGAAACGCCTGGTTTTCCATCACGAGTTCTGTAGGTCACAGAATTTTTAACTACAGTATTTTTGAGACTACAAAATCTTCGCAACTCATCATGTTAAATAACACCTTTCCAACTCTTCCCAACCTGAGCTCTGCTAGATGGTATCCCACTTTGGCAGCAGTTCTGGGACTTGGGACACCTTTCCCTTATGCTATCCAGCTGTCAACAGTGACACCTAATTACTGCCAAGGAAATTCTAAACAAAGCAATACCAAGAGACAGACTGATGGGATGACTGGCTGAGAGAGAGAAAGACAGAGACAGAGACACAGAGAGAGAGCAAGGGAGAAAACAGGAACAAAACATCACTGAGTCACTCAGAAGGTTTTTAGCTCTTCCAAAACAGTGTGGGAAATTACATGCGACAATCTGGAGCTGCTGAGCAGATGAGCTGCATGTGTGAATTTCATAGCACCCACATAGGAATCAAAATATGCCTAAACTCTCATTTAAGCAGTATTGAACCTAAGCGTTTCTGAAAGTAGCTATTTGAGGAATTGGTATTACTGTATCTTTACAACAAAAACTCAGTATGACTGTGTGCAGTGCAATCTCCCATATAAAGACGCCTGGAGTCAGTCACACAGAGCAATTCAGAGTTTTGTCCAAAGCTACAGTGACCCAAAGCAAAACTTTAAACTCTGGAGTAGTAACTTCCTTTTGGCAACATTTAGCAACTAAATCACGCTCTTCTCAGTCAACTCACTCATAAAATGTATTTAATGAGACTGACCACATTCCAGTAGAATCTGCTGCTGATCACAAATTAAATGCTAACAGATACTCTGATAACTAGAGGACAGAGAGAATTTTTGTCTCTTTATCTCTGCAAAGGATTTCTCTGTAGACAAGAATAAAACACATACATGTAAATATATATACATACATTTGGATTTGGCTGCATTGTTATCCTGGAGTATGTATAAGGAAGTTCCCCATACCAGGATGTAAGCCGTGGTTCCTCAAAAGATACTTCTGAAAAAAAAGAAAAACAGGAAGACTTCCTCAGTTGCCTTATCAAAGGATTTGAAAATGGAAAATATGATGCAATTCTGCCAAGAAACTTGATCAAAAAGAGACTGTCCATTTACCTAAAGTTAAAAACCAGCCCCTTAAAATCCTCAGCTTTACGTAATGAATGCAAATGAAGGAATGAAATTATTCAAAATCAGGTGTGCATCTGCAGGAGAAATTACCTTGCCAAAATCCTGGAAACACATCCATTTTCTTACCCCTATGCCAGACAGAGCAGGGACTGGATGAGTTAAAGACAGCAGATGAAACTGAAATTTTATTTATATATCTGGCTTGTTTTATGTTCACCTGGTTGTAGTGCCCAGTACGCTGGCGTAAGTTTCAAGATGCAGATGGCTCCACTGGAAAGGGTGAAGTAGAAAGGACTGTAACATCCATGGGACATTACAGAAACAAAATGCAGCAAGGCTGGACATTATTTTGTCAAATATGTGTGTGCTCTGTGGTATATCATAAAACATCAGGTTAAAAATACTTTCAGCTTTTGAAAAGACTATCTTGGCAACTATTTCTCATGCTTGACAGGTAATATTCTCCATTATAGTGTCTCTTTATGGCCAGCCAAGAAGCACACATGGTGGAGACATTTTCCAGCCCCGTCCAGTAACTACTCTGATACATTATCTAACATCAGTTCCTGACCGAAAGTGAAATTTAGCTACAACAGGTGCCCCTTAGTGAACAAATCCAGAATAGCAGCCTCTTCTCCTACTGCATACTGGAACTAATAAATAAAGCCAAAGGAAAAGGAAGCTGCTGGGATTTTAAATAAAAGAGGCAAAAAATATATTTCGTAGAAGAAACCTCCAAGAACACAACTCTTGCCGCGTTGCTGGGAGATTGTACGAAGGGATGGTGACCAGACTTAATCTTAAAATGAGTGAGAAAAATAACTGGAGATGACTGAAGAGACAGTAAAATTCCAAGATTTTTAAGACAGGTTAATTTTAATTTGGAAAGATCTCGTTTAGCTGACAATAGTAACATGGTATTAGAGATTGAAAAGTAAGCTGCAATAGTCTTCAGATATGCACGGAAAACCTGCACGGAAACTTGAAGAAGTGGTAACACCGAAAATGAAAACCAATTCTAAACAACACAGACTGTGTTATGGAACTGACCTGTGAATGACCTGAGAAGGTGGTCTACACACTCCTTACCCTGTCTGATGTGAGTTCGCTGACCCCAGGGTATGTCTTGGAGGAGTTGCTCAAACATCCAGTCTGCTTGTTCTGAGTCAATAAAGCCAGGAATCAAATGAATCCTAAAGATGGAAAAGACAAAGAAAAATTGAAGGAATATACATTTCTCTATCTGCTTTGGGAAAATGTTTTCATTTCCAAGATTCCCAAACGAGCTAAAAAGTCAAAGCCCAGTATCCTGCTTCTGACCACAGCNGACCACAGCCAAAAGCAGGTGTAAAGGAAAGAACAGAAGGGCTCCGTTGAGTCTTACCCTCACCAAACATATGTAATTGCTTTTCAAAACTTACAAGAACATATGACAACCAACAATATACCAAGACTTCCAGAATCAGCCACATGCTGTGAAAAACGGCATCCTTCTGCTTGTTATTAACTTCACGTCTGATAACTCAGATAGCCCTGATTATGGTAACACAATCGACAAAAGTAAATAATTGCTCTTTATTCACCATCTCCACATCACTTAGAATTTGATAGCCCTTTATCCCTACCACCATTTCTATTCCCCTTTTCGAAGCATAAGGAAAAGTATCTAGCATAAGGACAGTATTTAATGTCTCCTATTTTTTCATTTCATATGCAAATTTAATACTTTGTTTGGACTAACAGTCATCCAAGAATTACAGCCACTGCAGTGGGCTGCAGGGCAGGAATGCTGCTAACAGCAGTCTGCTCTCTCAAGTATTCCATGCGCCAAAGATGTCACAATAAGAGTATACAGTAAAGGTGTTAAACAAAGATGCAAATCTGATTATTAACTTTACAGAAGTATATATATTCCATCAGTGTACTATGAAAACAAACTCCAGAAAATGCAGGATAACCCAGCTGGCTGTGTATCTCGTCTCTTTCCAGCTGGTCAAAGCTTTTACTTTTCAAAATTCTTTAAAAATTTATTTGCATCTTTAGAAAAAACTAAGATGAAAGCAGAAAAATAAAATAATACAATAATCAGAAGAAATTAACGCAAATAAATGGACAAAAAATTACTATGTCCTTGGCATTTTTTCCACTATTAATAAAAATCTATCAAATTCAGAAGAAGAGGATTAATATTGATATTGCAGCTAAGTCAGCAAGGTAGAATGTATTTTAGCTAGTAGGAATCACAGAAAAAGTAGGTTTTGTGAAGCTGAAATAAGTAAGGCATGGCATATAAGCAGAATGGACAATCCTAAAGTTACCACGATTGCCTAAAGTTAAATGCGTTTATTAGATTAGTTTAAAACAATTCCAATGTACAGCTACAGGTTTTGGGCTGCTCTTAACTGTACAACACAGACATCACACACTTGCTAGCACAGGAATACTGATCCAAATTTGCAGCAGCAACTTACTGTGAATCATGACACAAATGGACACAGCCCCTCGTCCTTACTCTGGAAGGAGCACCAGATGCAGTACACACCAGATATCAAGAGGTTTATTTTTCTCTTCAGTGCTCCTCAGAACTGCCTAAGTCCCTGTTACCTGACACTCAAAAGTATTTCCAGAAGTACTTTAAACAGATGATGCACAGGAAGGGCAGTGTGCAGCTGCTTAAGTCAAAGTCCTCTGCAGAGACTGGACTTCAGAAAGCTGAGTATCACCATGTCACTCCGCAAAAACAAATAACGTTTCATACACTTACCTAGAAATGCCCGTTGGTCCCTTGCTGAGCTCATACACACCGGGCTTGCTGAGGATGTAGAAAGGAAAGAGCTATCAGGAAGGCAAACAAGAAATTATCTTAGACCAAGCAGCACAGACTAGAACTGCTGTAGGCCTGGCCTACAGAAGGTTTTCTTTAAAAAAGAAAAGTTAAAAAAGGGAAGAAATAATGTCCTGGACATAAAGGTCAGAGTAAGGCAGCAAGGCGTGCTGCTGAAGCAGATGAGTTTGTGTGTACGTCCTGTCTCTGCTTTCGCCAAAGGCTCAGCACACAGTTTTAGAGCTCTTAAAAAAAATAAAAGAGGGATGCCACAGGGAATCTAAAGGAGACAACCATACATGACTGCACTCAGCTCACTATGTTTGGATTTATAGGTACACTGAGGAAGAAAATTCTACCACGAAAGCCAAACTGAAGCAAGCTGGATTTTCAGTATCTCTAACTCCACCATACACCACCACACTCTGTCATGCTTCATGCCAAAGTTATCCTGAGAAGATCCCCACTTCAACGCAAAGGGTAAGTGGCATACAAATCCCCAGCTTCACTATGACACTATCAGCTACTCCTCTGAGCCCTGAAAGATGCTGTGATACCAGCTATATTTCTGGTATATTCCAGACTAAGTAATTTCCAGCACGGTTTACCCTGGGACTGTCCCAAGAAAATGTACACTGCTAACTAAAGGAGACATCTGGAAGTTGTGCTGAAGCAGAATGTCCAACCAATCATGATTCCTGGCTTCCCAGCTACACCAAAGGCATAAAAACCAGTTAACAGACTTGGACTCTCCTCATAATACATTCAGCTCATTATAAAAGGCTTGAAAGCCCACAATTTCTACTCCTACCAACCACAATGACAGAAAAAGTGCACAGAGAAGTCAGCAGGGTACTCACTCTATCACACCTGCCTCAGGAACTCTGCGCTCCACCTGAAAGGTAACAAGACAGTACACGGTGAATATTAAAGTACCTGGCATTCTCCAGTCAAACAAAACTCGTGGTTATCTCTAGTGACTCTGTATAGCCTCACACTGGAAAGCCAGTGAGAAGAACACCCCTCAGGGCAAGAGGGAAGTAGTAACAGCTCACCCACTCCCTCCTCGCCCCAGAAACTCTCAAATGCAGCTACCACTGCAGGCTGGTTTTTAGCCATCAACTGCCCCCTAAAGGACATTGATTTCTAAATTATTTGGATTATTACAATACTCAGTATTTATCAACTGCAATCAAGAAAATTCTTATGTTTATATTTATAAAAATACCCTTATGTAAGTAAAAATTCAGAGCAACCCTAAGAAGCATGAACAAACCCTAGGCCTCAGTCAAATGAGCAAAACACAAGAGAGATCAGACACAGCAGGAGCTTACACTGTAAAGCTGTCTGCACAGCTGAGAGAGCTGTTATTTTGTTAAAAGACAAACAGAGTAGTTTAACCCAGCCTTGGCTATCATTCTGGTTGTCTCAGGGATTTATGCTTCTCTTCTCTGAGCTCAGTGGAGTTCCGATTTGAAAGGAGTTACTGCATTGAGCCAACAAGAGGATCAAAATCTAGTATTATGTAGATAGCAGGTCTCTGCCACAGAGAAAAGAGAATCTTCCCAGACCATCTTCAGGGCTTCCAAGCCAAGATGACAGCCTTTCAAGTAAGTCTAGCTTACAAAGAAGTGCTCATGATTATTCTGCTCTCCAAGCAAGGAAAGGCCCCCACTCAGCATAGAGCACAATATCCTTCATCAGCTGATGGGACACGAAGTCTACAAAACAGATCCCATCTGAGGAAAACAAGAAGAGTTCAAATCATGCTTAGGACACTGCACACTGAATATTTAGTAGAACATATTCTTTTGGGTCCCTAAAATAAAGAGTAATTATGAACAGGCTAAACAGAGGGACTGTAACCTTCTGTTTGCCATATATGCAAAACAGTTGCAAACTCTGCTTAGTAAAAGCTCCAAGCTCCATTCAGGTGAGTTTTTTATTGGTTTTAAACAATGGACTATATTTTCAAATAATTTTTATCCTTTCTATCACTTGAAGTTTAATAACAGATGAGATTCTGCTAGTTATCAGGTAATTTTTACCTCTGATGGCTTTTCAAAGACAAGTTGCTTTTGAGTGTGATCTTTCTGCCTCCATGCTGGTCTGGCACCTGCAGGGGCAAGGCTGTTGACTGCAGGTGCTTTAAGTGCTAAAGCAAAGAGAGAAAGAAGAAAGGATCACACAAATTGAATATCACCGTACAAAAAATATAGTTAGGTAAACTTTTAGAATCATTCCTTGGAGTATTCTCCTCTGCTTGGCAGAGACTCCAGGAAACTGCCAAACCTAAGAGTTAAAATAACAGTTAAATAAGAATTAAAATTGCAGAGGAACTGAAATATACATTTATAGATATATTTGGTATTCACGGACAAAACTGAAAACACACTTTTATCAAAAGGGATGACATCTATAACTTTTCAATTCTACAACAAACACCTATCACACACCAGCAGAAATTGCTCCATGCAGCTAAGCTGCTTCCCTCTGTATTCCTTGGGG
>WEIT01000605.1:2883-13406 GCA_013389985.1 Dryoscopus gambensis | reverse complement strand
TGCAAAGAAACAATTTCCATTTTGTGTTACAACACCTGACAAGAGACAAGTAGGACCCAAGTTTGCCAATATCCATTTACACATTTAAGCTCTTTATCACTCCAGTTTCCACTAGGTAAGTGTCCTGCAACTGCAAGATCAGAAACCAAAATCCTCTGAATACACATATATTTCAGCACTGCGTATTCTCTTCTATGGTTACATCTCACCACTTCAAAGTAAAAATCTTGGTTTCCAGATTTAAACAACCAGAATACCAAAGTTAAACGTCACTGTGAGATACAAGCTGTACAGAATACTAGTCTCAAGATGAAGATACTTGCAAGCATGAAAGGAGGGGGAGGCAATAAGTAATCAGAGAGAAGGAAAAAAAAAAACCTCAAAAAACCAACCCAAAACCCCCCAGTAATTCCCAGCAGACTGACTGCTTGTTTGAGTATGTGTTCCCACCAAGCCCAGCTTGCCAGGTTGCACAAATATCAATAATGTTACTGATCTCCACTGGTGCGAGCAACAAGGAATCAGCTCCTTGCATCACTATGTTTCTGAAAGCTGAGATAAAGGTTGAGAAATCACTTTCTTCTACACCATGAGTGAAGTAACTTTCACCACTGGAAAGTTATTCTCCTTTAAACTGTTATTCCTATTAATCTTTTTGTAAGCTGGTATTAAAATAGTTTTTACTGAAGGGATCACTGGGTAAAAAGAGCATGTGTTTATCAACAATCATTTTAACACTTCTCCCAGTTTCCAGTTAAAAACAAGCGAACGTTTCCTTCCCACTCACCTATAATTTTAACATCAGCAGGTTTTAGACTCCACTTTTGAGATAGCCATATTCTGTGTACAGCTTGCACCCTTCACTATAGATGCACAGGAAAGCTATAGTGATGCAGCTATAAGTGTAACTTAAATGCCTATCACTTTAGATCAATAGCCATATACTACCTTTCTAAGGAAGGATAATTCATTTTCTTATTTCTAGAAAAGAGAGTTTTTCAGCATGAGAAAACCCCCAAGATTAAGCCTTGGGAGTGTGGAGTATCAGTCCAGCCTTTTACTTTAGTATGGGTTATTATTTCCTTAGCCTATACTGTACACCTTTTCTTTTGCAACTGAGAATAAGCTTAGTCATCCACTATACACACACAAGTGTCTTATGATACAAAAGCAAGACAAAAACAAGGTATCAAAAACAAGACAACAAGGCCAAGCTCCAAAATGAGCAAGCAGCTGATCCTGCACAGGACACCAAGCATAAACCAATGCAACAGCTATCTACTACCATGCCTTGAGAACATCTGTAAAATCTCAATAGAGTTTTTCATTGTCACAAACAGAATGAAAACATCTTTTTACCATGGACATCTGCCATTAGTGGTCTGGTCATCCTGGAAACGAGTCATGCAAGAGCACATACACACACAAAAACCTATTGTCTGTAGACACTTTGAAAGGGGCATTAACTTGATAGACAAGAGCAAATCTACTGTTTTGCTCTAAGGCCACAAATAACTTTGTCCAAGAAAGAGCAATTTTGGTTGAATTGGCATCTAGCATTCTGCTTCAAGTTCTGTTCCTCAGAAGCATGTCTGAGAAGTTCTCAGCAATTTCAGGAAGATAAGAACAGTGCCTTGAGGACAAGCAACCTTGCTCAATGAACAAGGGAAGTGTTTTAGAATAGAACTTCTATTATAGGCACCTATATGAAAATCTGTACTTTATGATAGTACTCAAAAATAGCATTCCTCTTCAGAAGACCGAAAAAACCCATCTAAGCACAGGGGCCTGATTTCAATAAGACCTCTGCTAACTTCAGTTCTCTTATCCTGAACTGCCATTGATGACATGAGAATGGGGTTGGGTGTATTAAATCTGGCAGATTTATGTAATCAATAATGATCCACTCCAACAGACTGACAAAAATCAATTCTGAAAATATTCCCTTGGAAAAAGAAATAGTCCAGAATTTTTTTCAGTTATGAAAAGTAACAGCTGATCCTCCCCTGAGGAAACCACGATAACCTCCTACGGGTTATAAATGATGTAATTCAGACTGCGTGTGGGAAGCCAAAAACATTTGTCTTTTAGCACAAGGTGTCTATTTTAAAGCTGTCACTGAAATATTATCTGTATCCTTAATTAGCTGAGAAAGTTCTTCACCAGTTAACCTGCTCCATTTACACGCAGTCTGAAGCCCCTTGCCACCCATCTCCTCCACATCAGCTTTTGGATATAGCGGTGATGACGCATGGAGCCTCGCACGGGGCTCAGCCCCTCCGGCACAAGGGCCAAACACCACAGCTTGTCCTTGCTCCATCAGCTGAACTACCTGTCAAAGTTACTCACACAAGCTACTTCAGAAGATTAATTTGCAGCTTTCTCCATGAAGTTTTGGCTGCACTTGCACTTTGCCTGTTAGTACAAACTCTGTGTGCTAAGCTGAAAAAAGTATAGTTTTGATTTTATCTTCATTTCACTCAGATTATCAAATGAAGTTTATTTATAACCTGTAACCCTGTAAAAGCCATAAAACAATACTACAGAGAGGCATGCTGGGAGAACATCAGGTGTTCATTAGCCATAGCATACCTATTTGTATCTTCAGAGAGTGCCTTGCAAAAGTACAAGTAGAAAAGAAAAAACTTCGTACAATACTGGTACAGAAGTACAGTTCTGCTGCAGAGAACTCTACAGTTAGAAACTTTTAACTCTCCACTGCATCAGAAAAATTGCACAGTACTACCTTAAAAAAAAAAAAGAACAACCAAAAAGGCAGTCCCAACTTTCACTTAAGAGTCAGTCACAAGAGCAAAACTTCCTAAGAGTTTAGACCAAAACAGAGGCATTTTATTTTTACACAAAGCAATGGAGCTTTTCAAGTCCAGGAAAATCTACTATCTGATGCACCTGTACTGGAATATATGGCTGAGGAGCCTGGGCTTGCAAAAACCCACAATGACTTCTTGTTCTACACGTCTGAACGTTACAGTTTTGCTTTTTATGAGCCTCTGAATTCCTGATGAGGCAGTTCATGTACCAAAGTATCTGCTAAATAGCTGTTTGTATTACACTAAAGCCTTTTCACATAGCATACTATATCATATAGCAAAAATAGGAGTTACAGTTACATTTAAAGCCTTTTTTTCAGTATAGACAACACAAATACCTAACAGCTCTGTGAGAAATTCCCCTTGGTACCATTTTATCAGGTAATGACAGTTCTAAGGCACCTTGCTCTGCACCCAAAAAATGAGAAGTGACTGACCCTTCTTATGATCAACCAGCACTTATTATGCTGTGCACTTTGAATGTCTCTACCTCTTTGAGGTGGAAGGGCAGCCTGCAGACACACTGCCTGCTCTCAGATTTCCTTGCCACTGCATCACTGAAAACCACTGCAACTGAGGAGGCTTTTAGAAGAGAGACTGAAACAACACCACACTAAAAGGGAAAAGTGATGGCATGCAGAGCACTTACCAGGATATTTGTGTCCTCTCAGTATTCCTACACAGTAGAGAAGAAAAAAACCAACCCTTCGATCTTGTTAAAAATCAGCCGAAATCCACCAACTCCTTTAAACCCCCAGCAACTGCCAGACTGAGTGACTGCTCTGTGTGCTTTTACTTCAGCCGTGGGAAGCGCCTTCTGCCTCAAGAGGGGCCGGCTCTGCCTTGCGTAAGCTGGGTAAACACCGCGGCACCACGCAGCATTGGCTGGAGGCAGAGCCGGCATCCTGCTCCTGCTCCATCAATTCATCCATCCCTGGCCCCAAAAAGGAAAAAAGGAAGCAGAGGGTGTTTTGAGAACAATACTGCAGCCCAATTGCCTGGCAGCTCGGTGGATGAGGTTCTCAGAGAAACAGTGATTTATTTCCTTCTCTTACATAACTGTACCCATACGTGCTATACCTTTTCTTCATTTTTTTTTTAAACCATGATTTATTAGCCCAGCTAGCTTTCCTCACCTCCCACACAAAGAGTAATTTCTTAATACAGTGAGAATTATACCAGCAGAAACTCTTCAGGCATTGCTATCTCTGTTTTCACTAACACTGTAGGACTGGACACATGTGCAGATGCCACCTGTGTGCACTGGACTGTCATGGCCAATGATTCTACAACAGCTCTTGCCTGTAGGATGCACATTTAGAAAAGCAAATCTGCATGTGCCAGACCAGGTTATGAGCTCATTTCTCATTCCACCAACATCAAAATCACTGCATCAGGCCAGTGGGTGGGATAATTTAAATGTCTGAGCCATAAAGTGGTGACCAAGTTACCACAGCTTCCAAGTTACTTCGTGGAATTGATCATGCAAATGCTACGAGGCTGCTGCAAGCACAATATGACACAGCAGCTTAACCTTTACATCAAGTTTTACATCACAGCTGTAGTGGGTGAAGAAGGGGTACACGGTTACCCTGGCTCAAGCCATGTAGATACAGCCTGATATTTTACATCTCCAAGCTGTACAAGTGACTGTTGCTCCTGTTTCTGCTGCTCCCTCCCTAGCTTGCCCCCTCAATCTTTTAAACACAATTTTATGCACTGATCTGTCAACATTTTAAAAAGTTGGTTTATTGGCTCTGCTAATTTTTTAGCTGGATCTTTTCCCCAGTTCACCTCACAGTATAGCCACTGGGCAACACTCAAGTCTAAGAACTGTCAAAACAGCTTTTCTGTTCATAATGCCATAACACGTATGTTATGCATAAGCTGCATAAGTTGTGTAAGTTGCAGCTCCACAGAAGACAGCTTCACGGCTGAGAACAAGGTGAATGTGTCTGTGTTTTCTCTCTTCCCTACCTGTACTCCACAGCCAACCTTCCCCTAAGTAACACTGTACAGGTGTCCTATTACAGGATCTTGTCACTTACCCAGAAAATTCAGCTGCAGAACACCTTGTCATAGGATATCCTGGATAATAGAACTATACATAGGCTCAAAGACACTTTTTTTTCTCCTACAGTAGATTACCAAGCACAGAGGTACCACTTTGCTCCACAGAAGTGGCTGAGCCACAGCTGCTGAACACCAGACAGGGCCTGTAGAAACACTAATGTACAGGTGCTCCATTGCTTCCACTCTTCTGGTCACCAAAAAATCCACAGGACTGAACACTGCTCTGAAATGGTATGGTTGTTATCACAGCTATCAGATTACTAAACTGGCAAGGGTCTAAGGGAAAAACCAAAACCACACACAAATCTCCAACTATTTCAACCCAAATAATTTTGCTTCTCTGTTTGTGGGTTTATTCTGTAATCCCATTATACCAATGCAGATGAGGGGATAGGGACCTTCTGCATCAGTCTCAACAGTGACGCCAGAGACTCATCAAGCCTTATCTTGAGATTTAAGTTGAATCCTCCTCCCTGCCAAAAATCAACAGCTTCATGCTACTGGCACACAAACACAGCTTTTCCACTGGTAATGGGTAGATCCTTAAATGGCAATTTTTACTGGGGTGGAGGAGTCACACCACCCCACCTCCCCCACCCCTTTCAAGTATTTTTTATTTTGTCCCAGCCTATACAAAGTTGGCAGCTTGAATGCTGTTTTAATCAGGGCTAAGGGTTTGCTTTCGTGATTTTGTTTTAAAGAGGGGGAAAAAAAAAAAAAAGAAAACCACACCAGGACTGCATTAGTATCACTTAACACACAGATATCGCACCAAGAGCACAAAAGGTGCTCTGTATTCAGGTATTTAACTGCAGTGATTAGTTACATTGGTATGACCACTTCTAGGTTGCATTACTTTTCTCACACGAATTGTAAAACTTGAGTTCTACTGTTTCAGAAGCATTCATCCTGAAAAGCAGAACTTGAAGACTAATTTGCTTCTAGAACTCCTTTATTCTCATTTTACAGACACAGCTGTTCAGCGTTCAGGTTAATAAGCTTGTAGATTACTTTATGCTGCAGCCACCTAAGAAGCAGCTGCAGGTGGATTTGCTTTCTACCACCCCACCCAGCCTCCTGCAGGTAACAATCCTTATCTGCCTTCATATTAGTGACCCTCTGGAGATATCAGGCAACACCTCACAATGTCCTTTTTATAGCTAATCATGCCCCATCTTAATTCAGGTTTTTTGAGCACTTATTTCGCCCCTAGGCACACTTCTATGTGGCTGCCTCTGAATCTCACCCAACAGAGTTTGAACCACTTTGTTTCCCTGCCTGTGTTTACTCACAGCCATGCTCTACCCAGCTGTTCTTGTGTCAACATTGCCCCCAACTTTTATGATGAGGAGGGTTTAATGATTTTCATGGAATCACAAGAACTGTGCCAGTCCTTGAGGACTAGAAGCAAATGCCTCCAGCATGCTGTCGCTAGGCAAGCTATCAGATTTCTCCTTGAGTATAGACACCATGCCAGACTAAAACAATACAATCTGTAGCCCAAGATATCACTGCTAATTTCATGAAGTGATGCTGAACTGCAGGGGAGGTTCTTGCCTTGAAGTTGTTAAAGAAATCAAGGGCAGTATCGTCATGTTCTTCTATCTGACTCACAAGCAGATGCTGTACTGTTTGATACAATTACGTGATTTCACATGACATTCAGCATGAGCTTTGAAGAGGAATGAATTTCTAGCTGTTCCAGCTAAAAAGACAGACTTACAGACAGGGGCAATGGGCAACACTATGGTTTCTAGTGTCCAGACTGGCAAGAAGCCTGAAACTCCTTATGCTGGAGTTAACCGGATCAGTACATTACAACTAAATTTCAAGAATGACGTTTTAAACACCTGTTGATAATTTTATTCAACAAAACAGGCAACAAGTGGAATAAAAACCCCACACAGGGTAAGAGCTTGAAATTACTGCACACAGGGTATATGAAAACAGAGTGAAGGAAAGGAAACACTAAGAAAAGGGAGCAAAAAACATGGAAGACCAGGACATGTAATGATCCCATGGGGGAGGTATATTTGTACACTCAATACTGAATGCTGAACATACACTACACACAACCTGGACTCTGTTTCCCAAGAAGTCAGGGGCTGAACTCTGATCAAAGCCAATGATATCCAGGAAAGAAATATATTTCATGTGTTGTAAGGCATTAACACTGTTAGGGGGTTCCCAGAAGCCTACCCTCAGGTGCATGAGGGAAGAAGAAAGAAGGGGAGATTACTGATTTACCAGCCCCATTAATCTTTTATTGTGTTATGTCACGTGTAATCTCTGTGCAAGGAGTTCCCATATCACACTGTTAATAAAAAGTCATACTACAGTGCTTTAAGGAGATTATAGATGGGGGGATCAGCCTGAAGCCAAGAACACGCTATTTAGAGTATACAATAGAAATGCTAATCAAATAATCTGCAGGAAGAGGAGAAGGGAAGGAAATGACCTAATCCCCTGCACTACTGTGTGGTGGCTTATGGCAAGAAGTAAGAAAGTTCTTGCGAGGACTGAGAAAACAAAGGTCCATTGTTATAGCTACAGCTTCCAGATAAGGACCCTTTTCTGCATCTCAAGTTTCTGTGACATGAAGGGTAGGTGGTACTTTATGAACTCTTCCACACTGACCACTTCTGGAAGGGGTAGGAGAGGTTAATTAGATTTGCAGGACAGCTGGGTAAAAGATCTAAATAGAATCTCAAGTTCTGAAGGCACAACAAATGATCCTTCAAACAGATCTGCCAACTCTGAAATGTCTTTCATCCAGCCATGGTGATCCTTAAGCAACCGTGGAGCACTTTGACACTAAAGGAACCTCCTTACAGAGTGGCAACAAGTACCACGCTGCATAGAGGCATTTCCCAATTTCCCATCACAGCAGCCATACTCTGCCATTAGACAAACCTAATGAGCATTTCTTATGAAGTCCTGTTTGACCCTTACATCTTTGTGTGCCTGTTCCTCAGCTACATGAGGGAAGTCCCTCACAAGAGAAATGGGGCCCAATGAGCAGCTCAACATAGCAACTGTTGCCCAAGTAAGATATTTGGGAATTAAGCTGTTCTTAAAACAATGCTGTGGTGTAACCAACTCCAGCCAGTCACCAAGCACCATGCAGCTGTTTGCTCACACCTCCCCTGCCCCATGAGAAAGGCAGGAGAATCAGAGAAAAAAAGGTAAAACCCTCAGGTTGAAATAAGAACAATTAAGTAACTGAAATAAACTGAAATAAAACATAAGGAAAAGGGAGACAACATAAAAGGAGAGAAAAAGGAACCCCAAGAAAGTGATGCACAATGCAATTGCTCATCACCCCACTGACTGATGCCCAGACCATCCCAGCCAACTTCCCCCAATTTATAATACTGGGCATGACATCCTCTGGTATGGAAATCCCTTTGGCCAGTTTGGGTCACCTGTCTTGGCCATGCTCCCTCCCAGCTTCTTGTGCTGCTCCTTGCTGGCAGAGCTTGGGACCCTGTGAAGTCCTCAAATCAGAGCAAGCACTGCTCAGCAACAACCAAAACATCACTGCATTAACACTATTCTCATCCTAAACACAAAACACAGCACTGTACCAGCTACTAAGAAAACTAACTCTATCCCAAGCTGAAACCAGGACAGATGGTTCTTCACCTGGCTTCAAGTACCACCTGAAGCAATCAGACGTGCTGAATTCCTAAAAATTCAAGACTGAAAGAATGATAGGCAAAGCCTCATTCTGAAGAAAGCACATTTGTTTCCAAAAAGGTCAAACTGATTTCAGTCATCTGCCAAGTCAGAGCCATACACATGTAGTTGCACCAGGCTTCTTTCCAAGACAGTAAACTTTTAATTTTCCAGGTACCTGGAAAAAGTTATTGTAAAAGATTTTTCTTTTAAGTTCTCTAGGATCATTTCTGGTTCAATTAATCTTGGCTATGCATAAGCACTTCCTTAAAGAATTTTTTAGCTGTTGTTCAGCAATCTTTCAGCATCAGAACCCAGATTCACTGAGCTTCAGGTATTATGGTCTCCCCTAAAAAAAGAAAGGGAGGCCCAATTTGAATTCATTTCCAAGACACAATTTTTGTATTTGCAAAGTCTTTAAGGTTATAGCAGAACTAGCTGAACCTGCATTACCTGAAATTTTTCATTCCCACAAAGCCAGATCATTTGACCATGGACTTGTACAGAGAATGTGAAGACAGTTGCTAGAAGTAGTAACACTTTCAGTTCTGAAAAACATCTATGTCTCAGTGATGAAAAACATTTCATGTTAGATAATTCATTCAGATTAGCAAAAAAAGGGGAAGTATTCAGCTATAGAAATTCAGCTATAACTGGCTGTGTCCCCACACTCACATTCTAGGGAAAAATATCTTAAGAGGGACAAAGTTTAAAAACTATTTAGTACAGTTTCTAATCAACTCACACACAAACGGATCTCTTACAAGAAGGCAAATATATTTACCCACAAAGAGCCCTTGAAGCAAAAAATCAAGTTTATCCAACAGCCTTCTGCTTTATCCTTAATTCCTATCTACACTTCCTAAACTCTTGACACTCACCATTTTGACTGTAGTCCCTCTGCAATTTTGGTAAAAAAAGTGCTGGATAACATCAAAATGGCTCTCCTCACCTCTGCATGTCAGTATCCAAAGTCCATAGTTCATACCTGAGTATTCTGCAAATCACTGCTATTAAACATAACCATCTTACTACATTCTTCCTCCTCACTTCATACTTTAGACAGTCTTTACACAAGGTAGAAAACTTGGTCCTTTCTAAACACATCACCTACAGCATTTGCACATAAAAGCCTATGACCTACATTCCTCTGGAGAGCTGTCAGAGGGTTCCTCCTCTGTGCAAGCCAAGGGTCAGGTTTTCACAGTGGCCTGCTGGGAGATGTTAGAGCTCTGTACAGACACACGGGGTTCAGCACCTCCATTTCCTGTACTTCTGACAGTCAAGGGCATCTTTTTAGTAAGACTTTAAACACTGTTTTATGAGCTCAGGTACCGAACAAATGTTACTTTAGGCAATAACCCAAGAGAACAAGAATTGATTACTTGTAACATGCAATAGGTTTCTAATAGAAGTATACTGAAATACGTTTAGATACATTAAAAGCTGCCCCTTAAAAACTAAGGTGAACCAACTTTTATGCTAATACAACTTGTATTTATACATGAACACAAAACTAACTTTTTGCACACTTGAGTTCCCATGTGCATCACCTCCTACAGCCAGCAATTCAAACAGGACAGTTCCAAAACCTCCTCGTGTCAGACTCCCTCCCTGCTCACAGTTTGTTACTGCTTAGAGAAAAAAAAAATCCCATGCCAGTCAATCAGATCTTTTTCTTTCCTTTCTAATCTCATGGGAAATGCATGATTTAGTATATCTAGACAGGTACAATACCTTACTTCCTACACTTCTAATCCAATTTGAGTAAGAGGTTTATTGCTTATAAAAATAAACAGGCAGTTGCACTTTACCTCTATGCCGGCACTAACACCTAACAACAAAAAGGTCATTCCCAAATAGTAACAATTCAGTGCTAGAGATGCCATCCCTAAATTCTGCTCCTTGGTTGAGACAGAAATACAGTTACTTCTTTAGAGG
>WEIT01000603.1:166687-194465 GCA_013389985.1 Dryoscopus gambensis | reverse complement strand
TTCTTTCTCATTAGGGTGATCTGGTATAAAGAATGGGGAAATTTACAACACATTGGTTAAAACCCCAATATATTTATATCCCAGGCAGGATCTTGCATTGTGGCTGGATAACATGCTTTGTCAGACCAGTGAAACTGATGTGAATAACTCATAAGGTTTTTGCTCACCTTCAGCAACACCTTCTAAACAGTTGCAGTATCTCAACTAAAGTGTCATTCTCAACAAGCTGTTNNNNTTGACTCCACATCTTACAGTGGGAGAGCTGTGTTAGTGGCAGCCCTGGTTAGAAAAGATGACTGCTTTTCCAGCTGTGATGTTGAAATCCTGATTTAGATGCCAAAGTAGAAAAAGTTGTTCTTTAAAAACAACAATGGTAGCAAAAACTGTCCTTCTAACAAATGTATGGTATTATTCCTCAATTTATTTTCAAGACATTTTGTTTCACTTCCCACTTAACAGTATACAGAAGGAAACAATAAAACTTGCATCACAGATCTGAAGAGTAGCTCTTGGGCTGGTCTAGAGGAAAATAGGGGGCATGAGGCTAAGCCAAGAACATGTGTGGAGACTGGCACCATGAAAATATTCCAAATTCCTGCTCTGATCCCCTCTGCTTTTTTATGCCCATTCTAGGCAATGTGACAATGTGTTTTCTTACTGGGTACATCACTGCTGGAGACAGGATGTCCTCTGGGCCTCCTCCAATAGGAAGATGATTTGTTGGTTTAGCAATCATTAACTCATCCCTGGTTTTTTTAACGCAAATTAAAGTTGGCAGCAAAGTAACCTCATGCTGCTCGGTGGCAGCTCCTTGGCAGCTCCGTATTCTCCCTGGTTCGGTCCCCTATGCCAACCAAGCCACGGACTTCAGAACTTTTTTTGGAGTGCTTCAGCTGGCTTGCAATCAGACATGTGTTCCCAGATCTGTACTGNCAGCTGGCTTGCAATCAGACATGTGTTCCCAGATCTGTACTGGCAGGTAACCGAAAGGCCTTTCAGAAAACATCTAGGGTTTTCAATAAACCACGAATGCATATATTAGCGAAGTTATTTACAACTGGAAGTAAGGAGATGGACACCATGTACAAGTATCCAATTATCTAGTAAAAGAAGAATTTTAGGTTACCAAGCAGTTAGAACTAGGATATTTAGGTACAAGCAAATAATTTCAGGTTAGGATGAGGTCAGCAGTTTCCACTGATTTCTAAGGCATTGATGGGAAGGTATCTGTAACGTTCAAAAGGCTGCTGACAACATCAATCAAAACCTATTATGTGACATGGTATTTACTTGAAGATCTGCTGTATTAAGATGCCATGTGGTTGGAATCAGATAATTTTAATTGTTATCACATGTAATTGTCAGCCACATAATCATGTCTTACTGATCTTTAACAGTGTTTGTTTTTCAGACTTCTTTCCTGAGGCCCAAGCTCTTTGTGGATTATTTCAGTGGTCTTTTTAATATCAAAAGGAAAACTAAAGTTTTCAGAGACTGGACATCGCAGTGATCCTACATCTAAACAATGGACTGTCTGATGTTAAACCAACATTGTAATCCAACTTTCCCAAAAATTTCAGAGCTCATTATAAAATGCTCTTTAGCTGTAAAAGCAGCAATGGAGCTTTTTGTTCTAACCATGCAAAAGCAAACAGACAGATTCTGCTTTTACTCACATTGTTTTGAATGGATTTACTCTCTGTTTTCACTAATGTCACTGGCCTAGCAAGTTTCTGGAAGAGATTACATGCTACAAAATGGAAGAAGGAAGGATGCTAACAGCTATTAATTGTTATTTGATAGAAGCAGAAAGTATCCGAAGATATATTATGACCCTAATTATTTTAAAAATAGCACTGGGGCACACATGTAGTTCAAAGCATATATGGTGGCAGTATTTTCCTGATTAGGCTATTAAGATTCGTGAAATTGATATGAATTCCATTTCTTCACTGTATTTTACCTTAGGTTCATATCTAAAAAATAAGGGCTGCTCTCTCCAGCAACTTGCAATGTTGCAAGACAAGTTGTATTTTAGACTGTACTAAACTTTCTAAACAGTACTAAAATTTGATAAACTTTTTATTTCATACTATCTCTTAAGATTAAACAATGATAATACATCTCTTTAGAAGACAGAACTTAATAAGCAATTTTCTTAATGAGACATACCACAGGCAGATGATAGAATGTTGATTCTGGCAAATTTGCCTATATTTATACTCATAAAATATGATCAATTTGCTTATATATTTTTACACTATCTCCACTATCTCTTCTTATGTTAAATAAAAAAAATCTAGTTTTGGCTAAAGCATATATTCCTCTTGGCCTTAAGAGCTCATAAAATGTATCTGGTAAATTTTTTTCCAACTCATAATCACCTTTATTCTTAGAAAAGCGCCTTACTTTTGGTCTGTCTGGCTTAAGTTTCCTGCCCTTGGTGCTCCTCCTAGATGGAAGAGTGGTTTTTAACTTGATATTTCGCTGCTGTGAATCTCTCCTGTGAACAACTAACGTCTTCCCATCTTCCTTCTGATAAAATCAACATGGAATTCTTTATTTTTTAGTTTGATTTTTGTTTACTGCAAGGAATTCTTCTTTGAATAACTTTGTGGTTCTTTCCTTTACCATTCCTGGTTTCTGTTTGACTGCCCAGTTTTCATCATTGTATTCCATCCTGCCAAACTGATGTCATTCAGAGATTATATTTAGGGATATGTTTACAAGACCATTGGTGAAGTTTTTAAAGAACATGAAGCCTTGTACAGAACTCAAAGGAACATCGGAAACATCCATTCAACTGCAAATTCCAGCTGACGCCTATTTTTTGAGATCTGTCAGTTTTTAATCCATTTGATATGTGTTTTATTGCTATTATAAAATACTAGAATCATAGTAGTATGTCAATTCCTGTGGATATGAATTTAACCCTTCCTTTCTCCTTGTTCCTTCTGTACTACTGCTCTAGCAGAGTGCCTTCCATGTAGGATAACTACCATTAAAGAAGTCTCCTTGATGAGACTTGATAGTCTGGCACTTCCTCTGCATCAGGATTCAACAGCAAATACTTTATTTGGCTATTGTGCACGTTTTTTTCTGGTTGAATAACTACTTGACTAAGCTGATACCAATAAAAAATTTGATGGTGTAAACACTTAACTGCAAATATCCATTGTGAGTTACCTTCCAGTCTTCACTTTGATTTGTGCTGAATATTATAGTATATATCCAGAAAGCAGAAAAAGAAAAGCCACTAATGACACGCACACAAAGACAGTGTTACATTTGTAACTGTGACTCCGAAATTCAAAGCATGATGATTTTAGTGTCTCATGCTAAAAGCTGATCCATTGTAAGCGCTAAAACAAGGATGTGCACTATTGAAATCAGGAATCTGTATTGTTGATATTCTTCAAGTTGCATAATTGAATGAGACGTGCGCAACCAATTTAGCTATAATGCAATGACAGAGAAATTAGCTTCTACAAGCTCTGACTATTCAGTATGTTTAATGTACCTAGGGCCCCAAAATATATGTATTTATTACCAAACCCTGTGGATAAACAGAAGTAAATCGCTGTGAGAAAACCTGCTGCTAACAGTATTCTGCAGTTGGCATTCAAGTTAAATTGTTTTCAATGCAACTACTGTGGAGCATTTGTACTTTAAGTATGAAAGACATTAAATACAAGGCTAAGTAATGTCCTATAGCTAATATATATTAATATTAACAGCATGTATAACATAAACATGCCTAAGCAATAAGTATAACAGTGCTAAAGGAGCTGAGAGGAGTTAGATGTTCACAAGGTAAAGGTCTGTGTATCTCCATGACCTTGCTATGGCCATTGCAGGTTTTCTGACCTCCAGATTCTGCAGAGGTAAGGAATCATTGTGGTATCTCTGAGTGCAAGACTTCTTCATTTGCATCAGATTTGATTGTTGTGGTTTGAGTTTTTTTCAACATGTGTGTCTCTGGCACCTCCTCTCTAGTTTCTCATCTGAAGAAGACACATGACTTCATCAAAAATGCCAGGGTAAATTAGGACAAAGTCTACAAAAAATTGTGGTTTAGCGTAGAAGGAATTTCAGTTGTGGACAAAAATCTTCATTCTGCCCAAAAATAAATTATTTTTTTACTTCAGCAACTGTAAAAGTGAACCTCAGACAGATCAAATGACTCCTGAATTCTAGAGGGAACTAATGGTCTTCAGCTTTAAAATTCACAGAGATATTGTTGCAATAACCTGGAGTATTGACTGCACATCAGAGGATGGCTCTTGATAATTTTCTTCCAGATCACTATTATGAAAGGGGATTCCTAAAACAGAAACATCTCCACCTCCCTCAAGCAGTAATTAAAAAACCCTAGCAAATCAAACAAGCAGTTGGCTAAATTCAGTGTTCACATACATATGCCATTTCCCATTTGCAATCAATGAGTAACTTCTGCATGCACCCCAGGGCAAAGTTTGGCTCATCATAGCAACACTTTAACATTAATTTAGGATGATTAATGATCAAGTCAGTAGCTGTGTAGTATTTGTGATTTCTATCGTAACACTGCTTAACTTTGTATTAATTTTTAATTTACAGCTGCCATGGAAAATGACCAGAAATCTACTATCTGAGAAAACCCATCCATCATCTTCAGGCAATCTTCCAATCTGTTAACTTTAGCTGCTACTAATAAGTGTCTCAGTCCAGGAAAAGCAATTATTACGATGTTTCACAGAACAGCTTCCAGATAACATATGATGTAAACTGCTCTTGGGCAACATTTCTTCTAAGGAAACCAGCTTTTTTTTTTTTTTTTCCCTTCAGTAAGCATCTTTACCAATGTAAATGTGATAAAAACAGAGGTAAAGGGGAAGAGCTGTTGGAAATGGGGTTTGACCATAGCTACTGCACCCATTTACACCTCCCAAAGGCTTGAATCACAATGCTTTATAAAGCCCTCGTTATGGCTTTGATCAGTGTGCAGACTCTGTCAGTAAAGTTGAGAGATCTTACCTGTGGCTGATACACGGTCACTAATGTGTTACATCACATAGAGCCAAACCAGGCAGCCTGGTCTGACTGCAGGTTCACATCCAGAGAGTGATATCTCATCCACTATCCAACATACGTAACCAGCAATGCAAAACAAGCCAAGCTCAGTGTGTTGGTATCTCTATTTTGATTCTTGCTATTTGGAGGCCCGTGATGAAAATGCAGCACCATAGCTGGCTGCTGCCTGCAGTCTGTACCCTGCTCAGTGTGCTTGCATGTGGCGGTCACTTGCATTTCTCTGTCCTCAGTCTGCACAGCACATGCCAAGGCTGCTGTAGCAGGGGGAAGGTGCCAGGCACTGGGAGGCATCGCCGTGGGGGTGGTGCTCACTGGCTTGGAGAGATGGAGGTCTCTCCAAGGTAATCATGGACCATTATTAGGTGGCTTAGATGGATATTCTGCTGGAGGATGAACCCACCTCAGCTCCCAGTATAGAGAGCTTCCTGTTAGAAAAGGGGAAACCAAAGGAGGAGAGTGTCAAAAGAGCAGTATATGGTTTATCTATGACTACCTTCACTGTAGCCTGATTTCTGTAATGAGGCACCTCTGTCAAGGGATGGAGGAAGAAAATTTGACAACTCCCATATGACAAAAATCATACACTGGCAGAGCTCTACTTTCAGATCCTAGAGCCAACACATTTAGGATCAGTCAGATAATAATATGGTGGCATCTCGCCAAGCCTCTCTGATTACTTTTGGGGGCTGGTTAATATCGCACATCTTTTTAGAAAGTTCCTCATGACTAATACCTGGCTGTTCTTCACGTGTCCTTGTAAGCAGATGTTACCTTGTGACTAACTTTCAGTCTGCCCTTGCTAGACTCCTTGATCTTGAAGGCTGTTGATAGCAGACAATATTTACCATGGTTCCAGATGCCCATCTACCTCATTGGACTGTATGACTTGTCTTTTCAATTCCACTTCTCTAGCATATTATAGATTCTCTTCATGTGTTTAGATTTTTGGTTGCAGACTTGCTTTCTGATCCTTGAAGATTTAGATACTAAAAGGAAAGAATGATCTGGATTATTTCAAAAAATTTCAGATTAATATGCTAGATCTTTCTGTGTAATACGTAATCCAAACCAGATACCCATTTACTTTCTGAGCAAAAGTTTGGTCTTGAGTACCATCATTAAGCTGTTTGTCTTAAATTGTTGGAGACTGATAGATGCCAGCAAACAATTTGGTTTTGACGTCTAAAAGAGGGTAAGATACATTGCTGAAAGGTCAGCTGTTGGTGTTTGGGAGTCCTTGGCCCCTTGGACATCCTGCCAGTAAGTACCTGGGAAAGCTGATTTTGCCATAAGGCATGAAAGTTGATCAGAGTTTGGTTATAGGAAAGTCTACATTCTTCGTGCAGTTCGTAGGTGGTTTAATATATTCACCAATTTAGTTGTGTCCTTTGTTCTCCTAGGCAGTAGTTCTACTGTAGTGAGATGGAAAGTGTTAAAATCACTTTCCCTGGGATAGGGCATATTGAGAGCTTCTGCCTTGTCATTTTTTTTTTTCTGCTTCATGTGAACAGTTTTTGGTCATCAGTGATGTAACGTTTTAAAACATGTTCATGAAATTGGGAGCAGGAAACATTTAATGGTACCTGCTTGATTCCTGACAGCATTATGCTCCCTGTAATGATGAGAAAGGTGAAAATAAAAATGACATTTCCAATTTGGCAGATGCTCAGTGGCATTAACAGGGAGTCCAACAGTTTCAAGAATAGAAATTCTTACAGGCTTAGTGAACTGAAAAAGTGCTACTTCTTTCTGTATATTATAGGAGAAGATTATTTAAAATAAATATGTAAATTATGAAATTTAAAGTCATTCTTTGCCATCAGTTTGAAACTAGAAATTGTCACTTCTTTCCTAGAGACATCCTTTTTCACTGAGAGTGACTCTGGCCCTTCTGGTATTCCTCTGTTATATTATTTCTCAGTAATGTGCTCAGCCTCTACAGTACAAACCATTAAGGAATATATTTTTTTCATCCAGATCTTCATTTTCTTGTATAAGACAGTCATGTTCCCTAAATCTTTTCAGACCTATCACTCAGTTTATATGCACAACAGGTCTTTGACAGTTCTGTATTTCTTCCTAAAGCAGAAAGTCAAGAGGAAATAAAAATGAATTCTTATGCCTAAGTATTTGAAAATTACTCTGGTCTAGATGCCACTAAGGCACAAATGTCACAGTACATATTTAAAAAGAAATCACCAGATGCAGAATACAACATTCCAGACACACCAGATTGTATTCCAATTCATATGAGCCTTTTGTCTGAGTAATTTACTCTCCTGAGAGTTATGGGAAATTGGGTGTCAATTTTTCAGTTTTGTACTTTGCAACTTATTGAGGTCCCCAAATTCATATTTCCTTACACTCTTCCTTTGTACTCACTGTATTTGTCAGAAG
The DNA here is from genome assembly GCA_013389985.1 of Dryoscopus gambensis. Lineage (NCBI taxonomy): Eukaryota > Metazoa > Chordata > Aves > Passeriformes > Malaconotidae > Dryoscopus > Dryoscopus gambensis. The sequence continues at coordinate 186,995 of WEIT01000603.1, read as the reverse complement.
ACATGTGTGAATGAAAATAGATCAGAAATCTGCATTGCTTTTGGGGTTTGGTTCAAACAGGATTAGCAGCCGTAGAAGGATCTCAGCAAAGGTTTCCATGACTTTCAGTTACACCATTAATGAAGACCTTTTGAACATTTTGGTCTTCCGCCTTCCATGTGAAGGGAAATAATGATCCTGCATTTGAAAAACATTTTGAAATTGCTAAGGATGTAGACATTAATCACTTTTATACCTCTTTACAAAGAGTAAGAAATAAAATACCGTTTCACAGAAAGACCATGCTTTATTATATTTACAACAATGGAACTGGAATATAACATTTTTATTTAAAAATCAAGCCACAGATTAAGTTTTGATTGCAGTATTTTGTACTGAAAATAAGAATAAGAAAGCAATTAAGTATTCATAGTCATGCTCTCACACAAACACCTTCCATGGTGAGCCTGTTTATGCAACTGAGTATGCCATACAATTGCTTTTATTACCTTCTTATAAAACAGCCTGTATAAAACACTTTTAAAAATTGTTTCTTTGTGTATTGTTGAGTGTGTTTGCATTCTAAAGGGCTTTGCCTCATTAAAGCAATTACCATAAACTTGCTGTAGTTTGGTTTTTTTCCCCTTCTCCCTCTGAGCACTAGAAATACCCATAAGGAGCTCTTGCCCAGCTGGGATGTTCTGTGTCTCCCAAGGCTAGCAGTGTGAAGCTTCATTCTGCAGACAAAAAAAAAAATCTGCAGAGATTTTGTGTAGCTGGAACATCCAAACAGCAGTGAGCCAGGGCAGGAAGCGGGTGAATGTGGTTGAGCTCTGCCAGCTCTAACAGGGCTCCTGATCTCTCTCTTTTTGACACAAGCACAAGACGAGTGGAGACTTCCAAATATCGGTTTTGCCATGTGAGGGGAGGAAATAAAGGAAAGGTGGATGAGTCTGTTATAGAGTAAAATTTGATTGATTCTCTTATGGGTTTTGTGGTTTTCAAGAGGGCAGGGCCATAGTTCACCTGTCCATGATAGTCCCTACCCTCTGCATGCAGTTCATCAGATGGGAAGAGACCTCCAATTTCTCCCTTACCCCAGATACAACTGCTCAGCTGGTGAGATGTAACATACGTATAACTCCTGTCAAGGATTTTAGCAATTTGTTTCCTATCAGTGGTGGGGGATGAAGAGAGAGAACTCTCTAGGGTTGCCCCTGGGTGAGCATAATTCTAAGTTGGCCGAAAGCATGGTAAAAACAAAGGCAGAGCTTATGCTATGGAAAGGCTGATGAAGTAGTCTTCAATAATTTTCCTTGAATCAGCTTCACAAAAACATCTTAGAAAACTGAAGACTCACAGGTAGAGGAACCTGCTGAAAATATACAGGTAAAGGACTGACAGGGAATACAGATGCCTGGAAGCTCTTTGAAATAAAATCCTCAAATCAGAAAAGGCTGATTTGTCAAACTCAGAACTTTCAGAGGAAAGATGGTTATATGCTGCATATGGGTAAAGCCTTATAAAATGAAGGCCTTGTTGCCTTTGTAAAATCATGCGCTACTCCTGTTACTTTGGCTAAGTAGAGGAGGACTGTGGGAAAGAGACACAGCTGAATTAGGGGTAGAAAAACATGCTGCATGACCACTGCGTGTTCACATCGTGGTGTATGGTGGTCGGCTGAATTATGTTTGTATGCCTTAAAACTATATAAACTGATAACTGGCTAACTGCTTTAAAAGGCCGAGTTTTTGCAATAAAGTGGCTCTCCCTTGCACCTGCCTGGGGACTCTGCATCGCTCTTATCACAACAGTTGTAAGTTCAATGAGTTTCTGGTCCAAGTAAAAGACTTCCATTTGCTGTCTCAGGGCAGCCAGAACTCTCTGGATAGGATATTCAGATTCAAAACAGCAGACCACATGTAGGACTATAATCTCCTTAAGATGACCCAGGGACATGGAAGTCAGCACCCCACAGTCTGGGTGGGTTCTGGGCTGCTGTCTGCTTCCAAATGAGAGCTTCTCCAATTGGAGATGCTCCAATTTGCATAGATGCCAAGGCACTCATTAGGCAAGAGAGTGAAAGAGCCTGAGTTGGCAGTCCGGGAATTACATCACCATGCTGAGAGGAGCACATGGAAGTCCAGGTCTCTTCCCAGGCTGACATGTCATAACTTGTGCATAGTGAAACTGCTTCAGCCAGGGAAATGAGCAAAAGCATCCCACCCTCTGCCAGCACACTGATCTGATCCTGGACTACAGCAGATTTTTATTGTGTTTTTTCTTTATAGAAATATGTTTTACCCAGTTCTTCAAGAGGTCTAGTGAGAGCCTTAATCTCTGGCTATTGACTGCTCAGAGCAGGCCCTATTTGAAATGACTTAGTAGCATCCTGAAGTAGAACAGCAGCGAGACCATCTTGAAACTGAGATCTTTCACTCTGCAGGGAAACCATTTTTCCTACCCAGCTCTAATAAGGAACAGGTCAATGAAAAAAAGATTTTAAGGCCAGGAAAGTATACAGCACTACAGCACTCAATAAAGGGGCCCTTTATTCTGAGGACTACACAGAAGTAACTAGCATGAGTCTCTTGATATCTACAGAAATCCTAAACAGAAGTGCAGGGAGAAGAATTAGGCAGGCCTGCAGTGTGCTGAGGGACAGCCCCAGGTGAGGAAAGCCATGATAATTACTGCTGTCAAACAACCTGCAGTGCCATACCCACTGAAGTTCTTCCTTTCAGATTGCAATCTGAGGCAGTTGGAGATGCTAGGGCTTACTTCTCACCATTCCAAAGTCTCTTCAGTCCTTCACTTCTGCATAAAGGAGTTTTAAAGGCTCAGTGTTGCAAGCAGTTGCCTGACCACATTGGCTGTTCTGTCCACTGTGGTGCTGTGATGAAATACGAGACACAGGGTCACATCAAAACCTGATGGGCCTTGCTAGGAAGCCAGTAGAGAACCATCTGTGTCCGAATGTAAGAAAATTAATTTAGTCCTGCTTTCCCATTTCACACAAACTCCCATCTAACTGGACTATTACCATATGATATGGTCTTGGATGACCACGAACAGTAGGCTAACTCTGCTTGCAAACCAGGTATTCCAGTGGTGATTGCAAAGGGTTAGTCCAGAAATCTGTAATCTCTCTCCTTTCCTAGTGAGTAGTTGCTGATGCTGTTGGCTGTAATCCCTGTGAAGTGCTGAACACCTACCCTTCAGCATCTGACTCCAAATCTCTATTCTTCAAATAAAGCCAAACCATAAACCCATGAATAATTCTTTTCTTTATCATATAACTTCTCATACAACAGTATTCCCTCCAAGTACCCATACCAGTTCTGAGTTTTCCTCAGCATTTTTCTTTATTGCAGTTACTTTACTCCAGTGCAAATTGTTCAAAACGTCTGCATTGTTATCAGAGCTGCTGTGATTTACATGTCAGCAACAATAGTGTGTCCTACATCTTTAAAAGTACTCGCGTCAGCCTTGCTTGTTCTTATCTTGACACCATCACACTGCTTCACTACATCTAACTCTAAAGAAGTGGCTTGTATTTATTTGTTGGTTGTCTCAATGATTTTGGAAGCTGCCAGTGACTTTCCTAATTCNAAAAATAAACACATGACCCACTGCGGCTGCTTTGGGGAAAGTAGCAATATATGCATGGCAAAGGCAGTAATGAATAGCATCTGCTTTATCTGTGGAAGAGCAAACAGTGTAGACATTGATCATTTCTCAAAAAGAGTGGCTTTGACCAAAAACATGGAGGAAAGCCATCCAGAAGCTATTTTGTGCAAATGAAGTGCAGATTTGTGTATATGAGTCGATACATCATTTGCTGTTTCCTTTCATTAAAACCACAACATTAGCACTGGAAAATTATTATAATGGTTACAGTCAAAGCCACTGTAATGCTCAATTCTCAGAGAACTCAGCAAGTGAAGGGGAGGAAAAATAATCTTTCCGATCTCAAAGAAGTGTGCTTTCATGTAACAAAGCTCTAGTGGAAGTGGCTCAGGTATCTTACCTTTTCATGCTCTTACCAGTTTATTGTGTAACTCATTCATTGCATCCTCAGAGCCACGCAATGGCACCACAGGATTTCTCAAAGTACCCTATTACCACCTCGATTTCCTCACTGTATCGAAGCCAAATGCTGCTTCTTTCAGGACGAGCTACAGTGGGCCAAACGAATTCATTATGTGCCTTGCCTGGCTTTCTCTTGAGGGTTATTTTAGCCCCCTGGCTCCTAGAGGCAGAGTTCTGCAATCCTCCCAGTGCCTACACTGGCCTGGAGTCTGACCAGCCCTTCACATCAACCTCATTCTGTGCCCCTATCCATGCACAAGCACAAGAAGGTATGCGAGTTGTGGGAACTAAGACTGGAGGGAATGTCTTTGCTTTACATCCTGACATATTCATATGTGAAGGGCTTCTGCTCAGGCACAAGCATTTAAAATGGCTGTGCATTATTCAGTGCCTATGAGGGGATTGCTCTGGTGAGATGCTGTCAGAGGAGGAGGGATGTAGGGTTGTACCCCATGTACCCCATGACAGTGATATTCAGCCTTAGAGCAGCTGACTAAAGAGCTCTTCTTTTTTTCCTTATTCAGTGTTGCCTTGTTGCTCACTTTCCTTGCTATGAGGCAGCTCCTCCCAAGGTTGCACAAGCTTTCTGTGTTGGGCCGGAACTTTTCTCTCAGCAAAGCCAGGAGCAAAATCTCCACTTGCCTCTATGGCAATGGACAGGGTGCCCAGGCTCCACTGTGCCTATAGCTGTCCAGTGAAATCCTCCTCAAATTGCCCTTAGAAGCCATTCCTTTTCCTGGAAGTGCTCAGGACCAGATCCTGCTTGCCTCTTAAAACCAAGCAAACCCCCTACCCAAGCCAACATAATCCTTGTTATCTGGAGCAGCAACTGCAGTACAGTATCCCCTTGTAACAGGGGACTTTTCACATGCACATCACACCTTGATGATACTTTCAAAGCTGCACTGTGAGAAGACTATTAGCCAGTTTGTTACTCAAGTTGTCCACCTCTTCCCTCATAGGATGACTATAAAGGCAAAAGGGCAAGTGATATTTCTTGGCATCACTTTTAGACCTAAGTAGGTTGAATGGCTGGTCCCATGATCTGACTCCCTTCTTGCCTCCTGTAAATGTGCAGCCCTGTGCCTGAGCATAGCTGGGGTTTGGCACACTAACGCTCCACCTCTGCATTGCTGGGAGAGGCCACTGAAAATATACAATCCCCAGACGGGAGCGATTTAGTGAAATTAAAAACAGACAGGGGGCATTGAAACAAGGAGGTGTCAAATGTTCCCCCCACCCCACCAAGATTTTGATGTGGCTGCTATGTATACCTGTCTGTCTCCTCTTCACTGCTGTCTAAGTTTGAAAGTTAAAATGCACACAAGGAGTGGAATTAGAGCAAAGTAACACACCCCTTCACAGACACACACATGCGCTTTTAATTGTGTGTTATTACCAGTTAATTTCAGCTTGTCCAGAGGCAGGAAGAAAACAGCCTATAGTGGGGCTTGGGCCTCCAGAGGTATTGTAAAACATAACATCCAAAGGCCTTCCTTGACTCCATTGCTTCCTCCAGCCCACAAAGAATGTATTAATTCACATTGTTTGATTTTTCCAGATGCTGCTACTTTCCCGCTGTAGTCCTTCTACTATTTTTCTTGTTAAAAAATGTATTTTAATGCATGAGTGAGTGATAATGGTGCTGCCTTTTGGCAGAGAACAAGCAAGAGGAAAATTAAGAAGTCAAGATAGCTTTTTACAGTCCCAAGTAGCTGCATGTCTCAGAAAGAATAAGAATGCTTTATTTGAATATATCACAAACTTGAAGGCTTCAAGGGAATCACAGCATTGCTTGGGCTCACAGGAATTAAAGGGGGAGCTAAAATAGATTGTTATTACATAAGGTTTTCGAAAGTTAGCTATTCTTCATGTCCTCTGTTCTGGTAGTAGTAATGGCACAGAATCTGAAACAAAGGTGTCACTGATGCAAAGCAGTAAATTAAAAGCAAATGACTGCCATACAGTATAAATCTACCACTGCCAAGTAGATTTGCATTTCCTTATTACTGGTGGGAATAGGAAAATTCTAGGAGATAGAAGACATAATATTTAAAGCATTAGGATTGTGCTTAGACTACCAGTATTTAAAAATACAGGGATAATTTGGGACTTGTGAACCAGTGGGAATTTTATCTGCACCCATTAAATTAATCAAATAGCAAGTAAAAATAAAATAGGAACAGGATTAAGTGAGCAGGAGTATGTGAGAAGATAAAGTTTGGTGCAGATTTTGCCAAATCTTACTTTGCCTCCCTAATCTTTCTGAATCTTTGCTCGTGTCCACAGAAGGGTAGACAGAGGTGAACCAGAAATCCATTTCTCTAGACTTCCACTAATCTCTAACAAAATGCACACGTGAAGCTAAGGAAAAAACCCCACAGCATCATGCAAGTTAAGCTGAATATTTCTATCAATCAAAACCGTCTGGAACATAGGAAGCAAAGTACTCTTTATAGCTAGTGAATAAAAATTACTCACATAGAGATTAAATGGCCAGCTCTTGCCAAAGTAAGAGGTTTACCATTGAGAAGCTCCATTTATTAGGATCAATGTCGTTACTTACTATTCTGATATTACTATATTGCTCTTACTGCTGTGTTCTCTATAGGGCAGTGTGATGAAAATATTAGGACATAGCCTAATTTTTTTTGCGGTGTGAAAAGAGCATTTTGAAGAGGCTCATGTGGTTGCAAATGGATCAATATTTTAATAAATCAAATAAACAGCAATAAAATGGCAGCTAAAATTCAGTGTTGATAAAATATTTATATAGCCAAAAAGGAAAAAAACACCCACCTTTTTTTCAAAGACTTCTCAAGCACTGGTTTAGAGGGGAATCCTATTTGGCAGTTCATTGAGATGCTCTATTAACATGAAGCTGTGGGTTAAAACCCTTGATAGGATTTAATGGGATGGATAAGGAGCAGAACAGCAGAATGCTCTTACATAAATCACTACCACCACTTCACCCAGCACTGCATAGGTGGGACTAGCTGTTCTGTCTGCAGAAAGAGAGTGCATTTGGAAATTAACTCAGAAATTACTCTGCCTCATTGGTGGAGAAATTGGAAAGCTGGGATTTGTTTCTCTTTGAAATGGAGAGAAAAAGAAAGGGACATGATAAAAGTAGAGAAAATAATCAGTGTTCCCTGTAACACACAGCAAAATGTGGACACTTGATAAAAATCAAAGGCAGCTAAGTCCAGACCACTAGCAGGCAAGTTTCCTGCTTTCTGAAGACTCACACTGACTCCGGCTTTGCCAGAGGATACCAGAATTCAACAACAGGAACTCAACAAACTCTGAAGAAACACTGAGGATTTTTTGATGCTATCTGCAGTTACAGTAATTAATGCTAAGAAAAATAACATTAGAGAAAAATATAGGAACTCATAGTTCAAGCCAGCATTCATTATTTTAGGGATTATTTTGCAATCTTCATTGGACTGCTGTCAGGGCAGGGAATACATCATGTTATTCTGAGCTCGATCTGATATGGAATAGTGAGCAGATGCATCAGGCTGGTCTAGAAGAGCAATTTTCATATTATTGTTCTGTTTAAACTATAAATATGCATTTTTTTTCGGCCATGTGATAGCAATTGTCAGTTTTAACAGCAATGACTTTCCTCCTGTACTTTGTAGTTCATTTTTATAAAGAAATAAATAAATAGGATTGCCAGATGGAATTTTGAGCATGATTTCTATCTGATGAGCTGCTGATAAATACATATGCATATTTTTAATTACCATCCTCATTTTAAAACCAGACTGGTTCATTAAATGATGGAAAATGGCTCAGGAAAGACAGGCAGTTCCTGAAGCCTTCTGCTTCTGTTCCCTAACTTTTTACAACACACAGGATCTGGGATCCAGACAGATAGGACACTTGGTATCTTTTCTTTTCTTCAAATACTCTGTATTTAAAATACTACTCCAGTGGTTTCTGACAACTGCTTAGGGCAATTTTGCTTAGCCTAGCGGAATGTCCTGGAAACTACTGGCAATGATTTAGCTCCCAAAATTGGAACACATTTAGCAGAGACAGAAAGCCCATGAACAAATAATGGACAAATGCCAGAGTAAATAAATGTGGTTCATGCGCTGTGGTCAGAAATGTCTCTCTTTCAGTATGCAGTGCAAATCTTTTGCCAACATTTACCATAAAGTTATTACACAAAGCAGTTTTTCCTCTCAGTAAGACAAACTCAATGAAAGACTGCTTCTAGTCTAGCAGCCTACCATTAAGGCTGCGATAGCCTGTCATGCCACGAGGAAACCTGTGTGCAGTTGGTTTGCTTCAAGCTGCACTTTTGATTTTGTTACTCAGGCTTCTGTGTGAAAAAAGAGAGGCAGCAGGAGAGAGCCTCCCCATAGGTCAACACTCCTTTAGGAGACCATGGAGAACCACAGGGAAAATTTTAGGCATCTTGTCTCCCAAGCCCACCTCTTGGCCTGGCTGCACAAGTCCTCTGAAAGCACTTTCTGACACTGTCATCATGGAGAGAGGCATTGCAGACATCACCATAACCTAGCAGCATCACTTGCCTTTCCAAATGCCCCATCAATGGCTCCAAGAGAGGAAAGGGCAGGCACAAATAAACAGCAAGCTATTGCTGATGCTTCTTCCTGAAGCTCCTTCACCATGTGTTGTAGGATGATTTCAGGTGTTTGTATTATCAGTACGTGATGGTTGCCGGACGTGGGTCTAAGTGGACAGAACTTCTGCTCTCTTCTCTGTCTTTGGAGGAACTGACTGATGCCATCTTCACAATTCTGCAGAAGAAACCAAAGAATTTGCAGAGCCTCTCTGTATCCATAGGAATCCTGACTCCAAAGATAAACAGCCAGAGATGTCTGGGTTTGGCTGTTCTCCCACCAAAAAGGCCCTTCCCAGCTACCAAGCTCCCATGCAAGAACAGAGGGAAAAGCAGTTTGGTGGAAGGGCGTGGTCACACTCAGGCAGTTTGGGGTTGACCCAATACCAGGGTAAAATAGATGAGGGAACCAAAATGACATTGTTCTGCTCTGCATAGTTTTCCTTGAACTAATAACTGAAAATGCAGAAACAGAGACTAAATTAATCTCTGTGTGTTGCCTATGGATGTTAAGCCTCGCTTGAGTGTATCATCCCAGGCACAGTGCCATAAGGAATGATTGTCAGCTCCATCCCTCGGCATGTGAATGAGAAAGCATCTTGTTGAAGAAGTATAATTTGAATTTTTGTTTCAAATCTTGCCCCACCTCTCCTTTCACACATGAAGATTTATAATGATACACTGTGCCCCAATATTTAGAGAGGCATATGAGAGACCAGAACAGGAATCCTAACTGAAATAGTTAAACAGGAACCCTCGCTGAAATAGTTAATGGGAATCTTGTCATTCACAACTTTATGAAATCCCTAATAAATGCTGTTGTAGCAGTTTTCTGGATTTTCACTACTGACAGGATGCAGGCAAACAAAGCTAAATGATCTTGATAATGCCAGATAGAGGCCGAACTGAAGTTAAAGGGAAAAACTGTCCTGCTTTTAAAATTTGGAATATTTCTGTATATGAAAGCATCTGAACCCACCCAAGCATTCTCTAAAAGGGAGTGAACGAATTTGCTCTACTCTAACCCCATTCCTTTAATGAACATGCATCATTCTGTGCTGTGCCCAGCAGATGTAATAATAACAATGTCTGGTGAGCTTCTACAAGGAGCCCTGCAATGAAAGCACCTTCCCCTCCCGCCAAGTTAAAAGAGAACAGGCTGACATGTATTGGAAATGCACGGGCAATATAATGATAGCAAATTGCTTTGAAAAGAAAAAGGTTCCGCGGCGCACATGTCATTTCAATCCCCAGCTCCGAGGCAGTGCCTCAGCTCCATCCTTTGTGTCTCCCTCCAGATCTACCCCCTCCCTCACCCCTGCCTTTGGGGAGAACACTCCCCACACTGTAGATCAAAAGCAGCATCTTCACTACAAAGGAGTAGGGAGCTCATGAGTCCATACTGCCCCCCCAACTCAGAATGTGGCAGCTTTGTTACCCTCTTCATTGCTCTTTTAAGAGCACATTGGAAAAATTCATTCCTTTTGGTCCCTCCTGATGAATTCCTCTGACTGGGACATTCCTGCTAGTGCCTGTTTCCCTGTTCAGCCCTGTCCAGGCTGTGCCATGCGGCTTTTGTCACAACAATGGTTCTTCTGAGATGGTGACAGAACATCATCTAACACCCAGGAAAATGGGGCTTAGCCATTATTTCTAGAATATATTTAAGCCCTTTGGGAGGTTGCTATTGAAAAGGCCAGGGATGCTGACTATCATTTTTTTTATTCTGATGTCTAACAAAATATAAAAGTTGTCTGCTACCCTGAGGAGGAGCTTAGTTTTCAATACGTCGAGTGGGCTGCCACTGTGGGTCCAGAGCTGTCAGGAATGAAGGGGATATCATGTTATCCCCTCATTTATCCCTCTGGACACGTTTCTCATCCACACTCTACTTTCTTGACCCTTGGGTTGTGTTTGTGCAATTCCAAATGCATTTTACAAAGTGCTGGTTTTATTTTTGCTCAAAATTTTAAGCTTTTTCAGCTGTGTGAAAAAAACCCAATTGCGAAATGGCGTAAATCACACCCATCCACCTTTCTGATGTGCAATGCGGTCAGAGTATCTGGACACTGTCAGGGCATTGTAGCTCATATCCCAGGGTGACTTTGTTATAAGAAAGGAGTTTAATTTTTTCCTCTTTTGTAACCTTGTGAAATTTCCACATTAAAAAGCAATCACATCTTTCAAACCAGCAGTGATTGTGTTTGGCATCATGGCTGCAAACCCCCAGTGTGAAGGGCTGAGCTTGTTTTCACTAAAATGAAATCAGCTTTCAAAATAAATGATCTGCAGCAACATTATATTCCCCAAATCTTATAATCCTATTAACAGAGNAGGGGTACAAACAGAAAGTCAGTTGAGGATGTAGCCAAGACATGCACTGCAAGCTGAGGACCAGCCCTGCCAGGGCCTGTGGTTAGAAGCTCTTAACGACTATTGTAAGCCCTTAAATATAATCATCTGTATTTCACCTCCACCTAACGCACTTCATGTGTAGCATGTTTATCTGCTAGCACAGTCGTTCAAGAGACTCAACAAACAGCCCTGTTTGCAGAAGCGAAGGGGAACGGGTTGTCTTGGCTGTCCCAATGAATGAGGCTTCTATCAAAAATGACACAGCGGTGCCAATGTGGTGAAGGGAAATGTCTCCGAATTAGCCTGGGCAAAAGTCTCTTTGCCAGAAGTGGAAATTACGTGGTAATATCAAAAGGCAACTTTACTTATATATAATTCCAGGTTTCTCTGCAAGTATTTTTTTTGGAAGAAAGTCAGAAGGACTCAATCTTGTGCCGCTTTTGCTGGTCCTGCCCCCTGTGCCCTTTCCGTGGAGGGGACCAGGGCCCCCTCCTCTCACAGGCACAGTGCACCTTGGAGTCACTTTGCTGTCTTAAACCCTGACTGAAAGGGTGCAATAATTGGCCCAGGAGGTAGAAATCCTTGTGATCATGGCAGAAGTTTTATATTCCTTTTGGGGTCAGGAGGGAACACACAGAAAGTGCTGAGACCATACAGAAGGAGCATGGGAGGGCCCCTATCCCCCTGCAATTCTTCTGTGAAAACGTTTATTTGGGGGTTGCACTCCTTGAAAAACTGGGTCCCCCCTGCAAAACCCGTGTTTCTGAGGGGTCACAGTTCCAAAGGGCATGGTTGGTTACCAGCCACTGCAGGCTGCCAAGTGCTAGGGTGCAGAATTTGTAATGAAAAGTTGTCAGACCCCTCCAGCTGCTGTTGGGGTGCCTGGCATAGCCTGGACAAAAACCTGGGATACATGATATCACCAAAGCTCAGACAACCCTGGCCCTCCCAGACACGTTTTACTGCAATGAAACGCTGAGTGGGGAATGTAAACATTGCCTTTATTTTGTAACATTTTCTTCTTACTAGTTCATCAGGACAACAGCAGTTTCCTCAGGCTGTGGATCTGAAGCTGCCAGGCTCCTGCAGCTGCAGGAAAGTGAGTCTGGGCACAGTAGCCTGTGTCAGAAGTGACAGCAGCTGCCACCTCCCCCAGCGCCACTGCTCCCTCCCTTGTTTACTAAGTGGCTTTGCGACAGCTTTATGTGAAATTTAAAACCATAAAGTAAAACATCAGATTATGAAGAAAACAGGCACAGTCCTCTCAGTTAAAACATAGCACCTGCTTCTCATCTCCTTGTCTCTTTGCTAACACTGTGCCAGCTGAAACGTTACTTTTGACAAACTCTGTGATTAATAAATCACATCAGGTCAGATCTGCTGCCACTGAAAGCTAGGAGAGATGTGCTGCTGATGATGTTGGGAGCCCCTCAATCAGTACTGCAGTCCCAGTTTTTTAAAAAACCCGTGCTGAGATCCCTGGAGTAATAAGCTCGGTTTAAAAATCAGGAGATTTTTAGGTCTAGGAAACAGGGACTTTATTTTATCTGAGTTTTGATTTTTAAGCCTCTAGAAGATTACATGGCTGAGCTTTGCTGTGTAACCAAGAAGATTTGAGGTTTCAAAAAGTAAACAAAGGAAAGATGATTTTCTGCCAGACCACTTCTGCCAGGAGCTGGGATTTTTGCAGGGCAAAATATTCCAAGATTTGTGACAAAATCTCCAGAGCTACAGCATAAGTAGGCCCACAGACCAGTCAAAACATTCACATGTAGCTGCAACTGTAAAATTGCTGTTTAAGCACATAATTTCAGGACCAGACTCAAAAATTATTACAGTCTCTTCCACTATTATGGCTTTAATAACTGCACATTCCATGCAAATTGCTATTGTGATGTTGTTAGCCTTCTCATAACAAATAAACATACCTGCTGGGGACACAGCCAAAATGCATCAGTTCACTGTATTCATTAAGTGCTCCTCAGCTGTAGGATCAGATACTGAAATTAGTTACATAAATAAGGTACAGATTTGCCTACAGTTTCTCCAGTGCACTCTGCTTAGGCATGGCTTCTTTTCTAACTAAATCTTTTATTAAACTATAAAATTAGATTTGACAAGCATTCATAGGCATCTCAACAAATCTGCTGTGGACTTGCCTGCATTCCACTTCCAGACATCCTGGTAAAATCACAGAGTAGATTTGTTTGGATTTTACGTCTAGGTGGTGTTTGTTGCATAGTTTCTTTTGTTTTTACAAAAGAAATTATCCAAAAGGCTGTCTAGTTTTATGTACTGAAAGAGTTCTTAATTTCAGTAATATCATTACAAACACCTAATCCTGCGTATAAAATGCAGCAGATCCCTCCTCTATCATTGCCTTCATTTTCAGGGGGTTCACACCACCTGAAATCTGAATCTGCTAAACATTGCCTCGCTTCCCTCCCATAACACCCCCTTCATCCTTATGCTGGAGCAGGCAGAGTGAGTGCAGACTGCTGCGTGCAGAATTAAGCATTTGGATAAATATCCTGCTGAACTGGAATCTTTCTGGGAAGGGCTGGATGTGAGAACTGAAGTGTGATGCCGTTGCTGGGGTTGTATAATCTTTTTCTTTTCACAGTTCTTCACCATCCAAGAATTGGAATTGTAATAATGAACAAATGCAGGCAGGCAGTGATTTGGGAAGAAATCTAGGTGAGATTTGGACAGGAGCAAGGGACACCGGGATGCATGAGTCTCACTTTTTATTTGGGACTGGGTAAACTCAGATTCTTAAGCAGATACTATAATGTGAATGTATATGCTAATTCCTAACTATCAAGATTTTGCCATAAACAACGATAGAAAAAAGTAGTGGAATAATTAAGAAAAATACACTGACATTTTCCTTTTAAGAAATTTCAACTTTTTTTTCCTGAAGAAACAGTTTTCTAAGGCAATTTACTCAGACAATAATAGAAGTGTATTTATGTAGCTGAAAAGATTAGTAACTCTGCTGAGAGAAAACAACAGATTCCATCTACCCATCGGGAAACTACCACAACTTGCAGCTGCAGAGCGAAAGAGTAAGATCTGCTGGAGCTTGCGCCAAGAGGAGCTGCCTTGTGCCCCTGCTCACCGGGCTGTCCCCTTCTGGCAGCCCCTCTGCAAACCTTGACCGCCGTGCGTATGAGTTACAAGTCATGAGCTACAAGGCTGGTGTTTGCACTGCAGAAGTGTTCAGTGAGCACAGCATAAACTTATAAAGTGCTCTCCAAACAGGCAGAGGGCTCGATGAAGTTTCCTCTCCAGTTGTTCCAAAGTCCCAGCCAAAAATCTCAGTAGGATTTCCTGGAGGAATTGCAGATCAAGCGCAGCAGAGCTGCAGCCAAACACCAAGGCTGGAGGTTTGTGTATTTGCCGCTTTCTTCCTCAGACTCCTGGGTCAGACCCCACTTGTGGGTTAGCTGAGACTGTCACTAACCCTGCTTGGCCACTCTCACCTTAGCCTTTGCCATGATCTCCTTTCCTCTGTCAGCTCTCTCACTGCAGTCTCACCATCTTTCATTGTTTGAAAGGGAATCTTTAAAGGGTATTTTTTAAGGCTCAGTGCCTAGAGCCACTTAATTGCATGATAATCTCAGCTTTTGTTTAAAAAGAAATGTGCTAAACCCTCATGATGGTGGGGAGAAGATTGTACATTTGAATCTTTGGGGATTGTAGAAGACAAATAAAAATATCAAGTGTAAATATATATATATATATATATATGTTTAGTTTCATGGTTTGGAGGTGGGAGAGTAGCATTTTACAGTATCGCAAGATTGGCAATAGTATACTTGGTTTCCAACAGGACTGACTTTTTTCTCTTGGCTCTTGTTTATTTCTGCAGCCTGATGTGCTTGTGGCTTGGCAAATAAGTCTCTCTGGACCACTGTAATACTTTATTGGTGCATATACAACTGTTGGGACAACAGCTGTAAACCAGAAGTGAATTCTTATTTTCTTTTTGTTTCGTACTCTGGCATGGTAGATATTATAGCCTTGGTATTTTCTGAGAAGGGAACAAAAAGTCTTACATTTCCTGGTATGAAAATTATGGGTACAGAAAACAAACACCTCCAATCAGTTGCCTTTTAACCTAATGGCACTTTCTAGGGTGGATGAATTTAATAACTTTCTGTGCTTGCAAGGCCACATATTTCTTTCTGATTCTTACTCTAAATGCAGGGGTCATGTTAGGCCAACTATGATTGTCCTCATCTAGATTTTATCTGCTTTCAGTGAGAGGAGAACAAGCTTCCAAGAACTCTGTCTGGAGGGCTCACTACCTTTCTGCGGCTTTCTCACTTACGGAGCTGCGGTTTTCTATTCTTTTCTCCTTCTGTTTCCAACACATGATAGTACTTTTAATTGATAACAGAAGTCAGTTCTTCACCACCAGCACATGCAAAATACCAAAGAGCATGCAAAGGTGCCGAGGAGGGAGAGAGAGAGGGGCTAGGATTCTGTGCCTCATACGGGCTCCATGCTCAAGAATGACACTGGGAGCAGGTAAAATCTTTAGAGAGTTTTACATGTCATATTTCCACCCTACATCCAAATGAGAGGGTTACCCTGTTTGTTGTTGTTGTTTCTGGTTTTGTAGATGTCATGGTATTAGTACAGAGCAGCTTGCTGGAATACAAGGTCCTTCTTATACTTTCTCCCATCACATAAACTGTTGAACTTCAGAGAAGCCCTTAGGTATCCAGGCATGCTAAGATGGGATCACAAAGTGTTGAAATGATCTAAGGGCCACTGTACTGAAATAGCCAAAATATGTGCCTGTTGTAATTTGCCATAGATACTTGAGGTGAGGTCAGCAATGACCAAACTTCATCAGCTACAGACACATAAACATGGAAAAAATCCAAGACGACCAAAAGTAACACTGTATGAAACAGCAGATATCTTCTCATGAAAACATAACAGACCCACCTGGGAGAGGACTGCTTAGCTAGAGACGATGGGGATTCTTCAGTAGTCCTTATGCTTGTACCTTCTGCTACCTATTACCCTTAGTCCTCTTCCTGAGGGAGCTTTTAAGTTTGCTAGCCAGGCTGAAAGCAAGGGGAAGAGTTCATCGTGTTAAAACCTATAAACTGGCACCAGGGGACCAGGGGTGAAAGTTGTAATGGATATACTTTAAAGCTGTTGTCACCCATGATTTGAATTTTATGTCATAGGAATTACTATAGCAAGAACCACGTAAAGAAGTGGAGGAGTCTTAGGAGAAGCAGTGCAAGTGCAGCAGTGAGCTGACCTGAGCCTGTTTTGGTGCCCAGTGACACATGCTAACAAAACACCACCTCTCCTGTCCTAAGTGACCCCCATGACAGATGGAACCCAAAGTCATGGATGAAAATAACTCAATGGACATTTTATGGACACATTACGGGCATTTTACGAATATTTTACAGGGATGGTCCATAGACTAAGGGAATAATGTCTGTGTATTCTATCAAAGGATGGGAAGTGGGGTGGTGGTTAGTGAGGATATATTGGAAGGTGTGGGACCATGATGTAAATGGTATGGAATAAGGGATGGAGAATGTGCTGGCTTTGGCTGGGATAATTTTCTTCATAGTAGCTAGTACAGGGCTGTGTTTTGGATTTGTGCTGGAAAACAGTGTTGATTATTCAAGGATGTTTTAACTACTGCTAAGCAGAGCTTGCACAGAGTTGAGGCCTTTTCTGCTTGTCGCCCCACCCAACCAGCAAGTGGGCTGTGCATGCATAAGGAGCTGGGAGGAGACATGTCCAAGACAGCTGACTCAAGGCACATCACTTAACACATGGTGCCATGCTCAGCATATAAAGCTGGGGGGAAGAAGAAGGAAGAGAGGGATGTTTGGAGTGATGGTGTTTGTCTTCCCAAGTCACCATTACACGTGNGATCCTGTTCCCCATCCCACCGAGGGATGAAGTGAGGGGGAGCAAGTGAGCAGCTGTGTGGGGCTTAGCTGCTGTTAAACCACAACATGCTCCTTCACTAGGTTGGCAGTGTTTTGTTCTCTGCATTTTCCTTGCTGTTTATTCTTTCCTGAGCATATAGTGCTGCAGAGACACAGCTCTGGTGGTTCAACAGCAGCCACAGGGGGAACATAGGATATCTGTGAGGGTGACACTGGTCTCTAAGGGAGGCGTGATTTATGGAGACACACTCCTTTCCTGCCAGAGTGGTGGGAGGAAAGCAGACCCCAGTGTTGCTGGAAAACATTCTGAGAAATCTCAGTAAGTGGTTTCTTGGCCTCAGTGTGGGCTTTTTTCCCTCTTAAAGGTACAATTTTACACTTAAACTGTGAATTACTCTGTTCAGGAATTTCTGCCTTATGCCTTAAACATTGATGGCACTTAATAAATAAAGTGCTGCCTCTCTTCTCTTCTGCTCCCCACTTCTTTTTTTTTTTTTTCTTTTCTTGTTGGTTATTTGCTCTCAGTTCCGCTGCAGAACTCATACACCTTCACTCCAGGTAATCTCTGATCACCTCTCAATCTTCCTCTGTAATAACTTCTCCCTTTGAGTTCTTCATTTTCAGTGCAAAAATCTATGTGGAAAGTGACACGACAAAAGCAGGTCAACTGGAAGCAAGGTAAAGCTGAAAAGGCATGGGATCAGCTGTCTTGGCTTTTGTTCAGTGCTTATTTATTAAAAGCCTCTGTATTTAAAATGTAGAAGAAGCTTCTGCAGAACACACCACCTCCTGCACCAGATAATCTAAGGCTGCTGAAACTGTAGTTGATAAAGCTGGTTTAAATTTCATACCAAGTATGCTCAATTTTTTAAGTTGTTCATTAATTTTAGATAGAACTTCTCTTCACTGAACATTCACCTGCTTGTCATTTGTTACTACTTCATTAAGAAATTAACTGAGATCTGACACTGAGTATATGAGGAGGTCCCTGTCCCAAAGAGCTTCAACTCTAGATGCACGAGACAGCACCAGCTGGGGAAGGAAACAGAGAAATAAATAGATGCAAGAATTTGTCCTAGGACTAATGGCAGGACAGTAGCAGTGATGTGATGAGAAACTGAGTCTCTTAGCACCTAAGTCAATGCCCTTTCCACTGGGCTACAGTAATAACAGCAATGAGTCCTGCTAACAAGGAGGTAATTCTGGTATTCATAGCAAGATTAACCAACACACCATGTCCAGTAGAGACAACTCAGAATTTATATACACAAAGGGCACATTTGTTACAAATTCACTGAATCCTTTTAACCTTTTTCCATTTATGTCTGAATATTAACACTTAGAAATATGCAGAACTAAGGCTTAACAAGCTAGAAGAGTTAGATTATGGATGTTACTGTGCTCCTTCAATTTCATTAAATGGCATGCAAGGTAATTATCAGACACTGAGTTTCCTCTCCTCAGAGACAAACCAAAGAGGCTCAATTATTGCTGCAAAATCTAAGAGGAAAAAAAAAAGAAAGACAGTTTACAAAAAAGAAGTGACAAAAGCACAGTGCGGGTGGACTGTTCCAAAGGGACCACCAGGCCATGCAGCCCTGCAGAAGATAAGCAGTGACTCTGCATGGACATTAGTAAGTCTTAATGTCCAGTGAACAGAGAGAGCAAAACTTTACTCTTGCGTATGACAGAGGGAAAATTACAATTTTCTCACCTTCCTCCCTCTTGCAGATGAGGCAGAGAAGGACAGCACATTGCGCAGTGGTCTGGTTCACAGAAGGGCTGGGGTTCATTTTCAGCTTGGATAAGTCCAGTAGCAGTATACTCTGTAAAGACTTTGAATGCTCTCTGTGGGAAAGCTGTGTCAGGTGTAGAGACTTCTGTTTGTATGAGCTGATATTGTCCAGGAAAAACTTGGAGCAAAACTTTGTTTTCAAATAGCTACCATCTAACTGAATTGCTTTTCTTCTAATAGTAAGGGTTGCCTTTTAAAATCAAAAGATGCATTTGAGAATAAAGCCTGGTTGGTAGTTTTTTGGCGGGGCACAACTAAAACTTTAGAGCATTTCCAGATGAATAGTGTAGGAACAGTACTGTCAGAAAACCATCAGATTTTGGATATGAAGTCTCAAAGAATCTCTTCTCAAAGGAGAGCCATCACAATTTGCCTGTGAGGAAACTGGAGGGGCAGGGCATGACCACCTACTCCTGGATGTGCCTCCCTTTTGTTTGTCTTTTTCCTTTTCTTCTGGCAGGTCATTACTTACAATGACAAAAATATTTACCAGATACCTAGAAACAGGCAATATTCACAGCAATGCAGAGGAATCCAATAAGATTTCCAAATCGTGAGTCTTTTGTCTGACCCCCTTGTTTCCCAGAGCACCTAATCAGAGCTGCCTAATCTGCAGGGACAATGCATGAGGGAAAACTCCAGCGTTGTCAGCAGGTGACCTGGATGACCCTCCAGGTCTTCTTCCCTTATATGTTGGTTCATTCTGAAGCACACACCCGAGCATGCTGTAGCACTGCTAAAAAGCTCAAGCACAGACAGAGCAATGTGGGATCTGCATTTGGGTGGAGCAGTCTGGAGATGTGGCATGAAGATGCATCCAGAATGTGGCTTCTTTTCCAGAAGGAGCTGACCATCTTGCAAGACCCCAATGGCACACCAAAGCATTTTGGCAGAATTTCAGAGCATAAACTTATATCCTGACAAGATGGAGAGATGAAGAGAAGGTTGCTTGGGTCATCTGAGTAGGGAAAACAAACACAAGTAGGAGGAAGAAAGAAAATTTTTCTTCTTACATGTCCTCTCTGCATGTTTTCTCTGAGACCATTTGTTCAGCTGCCTGCATAGATATCTGACCTTGAAAATCTGGCCTGAGGACCTGAAACCACTTTTTGTAGCACTTGAATCACAGTCTCATCTTGTCATTGCAGCTAGGATTAAAGCCTGTTTCCAAAGATGTGTCCTGCTGAAGTTAAAATGTTACACTTCTTGATGTCTCAACGTAAGGTATTTTCTATGTGGAGCTGGCTGAACCCATGCTAACAGCGATCACTGTACCTCACATATTTACTGTGGAAAGATGACTAGACCACTAAGAAGAAGGGATACAGTTCAAAGGCTCAGCTGGTACATGCTCAGATTTCATTGTCTAAGTATAAACAACCCCGAAATAAATACTTGAATCAAAATTATGAAACTTAGTCGAGGGCAGTTTCAGGATCCAAACCTAGAACTGCCTAGGAATTTCATGGCTGGTCACTCTTGTTGGTTGCCCTGCCCACAGAAAAAAATTAGGAGAAAAAAGAAAATTTCTGGCTCTGATGCCTGCGT
>WEIT01000603.1:125051-165993 GCA_013389985.1 Dryoscopus gambensis | reverse complement strand
TGATCAGTAGGATCTACCAGGTCAGCAGTCCCATAATTGCTTGGTTTATGTCAGCAGTACTCATGATCCCTAAGTGGGCTTCGATTCCATCACTGTTCAGGCCGACAGCATTTAAACATCTAACATCAGGCAAGGATGGAGCCATTATAGCCAGTAATGCTAAGGCACAAATAAGATTAAGGTAATAAATATCAAATATCAAAGCAGCTTCAAAACAGCATATATCGGAGTCATGGAAAGAAAGAATTTTTCTGATTCATCACCAGCTCCAAAGAATAAAAAGCCTTTCTGACCACTTAAATGAAATACTCTGTTTGATCCCCAAATGAACTGTTTTATTTTGTAATTGAGATTTTAAAAAATGTTTTCAATTTTATTTCAAAGTAAGCTGAAAGGCATCTCAAAACAAAAAGTTGTTTTTGCAAAGAAACACCAAGTCTTTATTTTTGAAAATGTTAGAACAAAAGATTTTAATTTTGAGGGAATTTCTCCTCAGTTTTGTACATGAAAAAAAGTTGGTGAAGTGGGACATTCCTGGAAAGTTTTAGTGTTGACATATCTGCATTTTTCATCTAGCAGAGTCCTGGTGTAAAAATATTGCCCGTTCAATTGGACCATAATTTCATAAATCAGATGCCATTCCTTCTCTTTCTCAATGAAATTCATATTTTGAAGGCAAATGCAAAGCTCTCCTTAGGAGGAAGACAGCCCTCAGCAGGAGAGGCCTCTAAATATCACTGTGTGCAAACCCAGGATGAGCCATCCTGAACTGCGAGCTACCGACGTTGCACTGATGCTGCGGGAATGAAGCAACTCAAACTAGACTCTAAAGTAATGTGACAGTTTTCTGTTAATGCAAGGTCATTGAAAATGTTTCATATTCTAAAGTGAGACAGATAGCTGTCTCATCATCAGCTGATGTCACCGAAGTTTAGCTAAAGGCAGTTTGGTTTCCCATCACCCTTAAAGACTTGCTGGTGCCACAGGACCTTGGAAGGACAGCACTGCAGCCTTAGTTCAGTGACACTCAGTCCTTCTCATCTGTCAGCTGTGAGGACCTTACAGAGGGATACAAACCCCAGTCTACTCAAGAAATGTAAGATACTGCAGCATACCCACTTTGTTGTACATAATTATACCATTAGCCTCTTAACTAGGTCTCATGCAACTTATAAAATCTTCAGCATTTTCTCTTTATTTTTGGAATTACACTGATTACTTTCCTCGACATGAAACTCATTTTGAGACGAGTTCTATATTTTCCACAGATTTGGTAGCTGGTGGAAAATTATTTTCTTCCAGTGACTTGAAGAATAGAAAGATGGTTCCTAAGGATGGGGTGTAAGATACTTTTTGACTTCAAAAGCCAAGCTGAAGGAATTACTTAAGAAAAAAAAGTAAGAGTTCTATGATTGGAATATACTGTTCTTCGTTTGAGACTCTGAACGAGAAACTCATACTTACCTTTTCTCCTCTACAGAGGTAATGATTTCACAGGAGAGTTTCCTGCCAATCATGTGTGTAGGTGTGGATGTTCTACTGGAAGGTTTAGAGGAGAAATTCTGTAGCAACCACACTGATCTTGCAGAGCGACATCTGCCTTTCAGGTTTATTTCTTTCTCCGGTTCCACTGTGAAAAACTTTATCTTGTAATCACTGTAACTTATTTGTATCAGAAGTGCCATTATGAATAAGATTTAGAGACAAATGTTTTTATCAGCTTCTTGAGTGAAAGAAATGCACCCTGTGCCATTGGATCCTTTGCCCCGTTACAACTGCATCTCTTATCATCCTTCCTGAAAAGATTTGGTTTGGTGCTGGGCAGTCTGAGAACCACAGCTTTGATCTGTAATTTCTGAATGTGTGCAGGATGAAAGACTAAGTACTTATAGGTTACAAACTGGAAGTTAGGGATAATATCCAAATTAGCACAATATGGAGCTTAATTAGTGTTCAGGTGATACTCTCCTGAGAGGTTTTAGATGCTCTGGAGAGCTTACACCGGGTTGGAGCTCTGAATCTTCTCCGGCTGAGGAAGCTCTGGTATTAAGGTCTTTCCTGCTAGGCTGATGCTATCAGCATTTCCTCTTCCTTTCTTGTCACCAAAAAGAGACATGTGTGCACCATCCAAGTCACAGCCTCATTTCTGAATCATGCACCGGTAGAGGAGGATGAGCTGCTGCCTTGGAGAAGGACGCTGCTTTACAGTGCTTCTGTCTTTGGCAGCTTCAACTGACCTCACTGAAGCCTCTCTCTGCCATGAATTTGACCCTTAGAGTCTGATTACAGTCACACCTGCAGCCAGCTGCTTGCGTTTTCAGTGGAGCAGGACCAGGTTTTGTGATGTCATTGTTGTTTTTTGGATTAAGCCTCAAGAGACTATTTCCAGGACTGAAGCTGCAATCTGTCATTCATGCCCAGCTTCTAGGTGTGTAAAAAGCAAGAAGGAAGGACATACTGAGCCTCCCCAAATCCTCATGTTGCTGTGTCCTTTTTCATCACTGGATATCAAAGTATTCAAAGTTAATCCTGTAACTCTTCCTGCAGGACAAACAAGTCTCTGAGTCAATTGCACACACAGAAAAGAACTTCTTCTCCTCCAGAATAGGGAGGTACTTTATTGCAGAAACTCTGCTAAACACACACACATCCAGCAACCCACTGAAATCAGAGAACAATGACAGGGACTACATTTATGGGGGTTTTTTCCCTCTTGCCTCTTTGGCAAAAGGAGAGTGGGCGGAGACAGACACTTTGGCTCCACATTCACCTAAAAGCCCTTTCAAATGCCCGGCGTGTTGAGCAACATGGAGGCAGCAGTTTCTATCTTCATTTCTGTGTGTTGACAGGGAGAGAGGAGAATTTTAACTGGATCAGCTCGTTTCCTGTGGTGAGGCACAGTTTGCATGGGTGTAGCAGTAGTGAGGTGGATGCACAGCCATGAACTATGGCTGCCGCAACAAAGGGAAACAGCAGCATTTTCATGTGGATGAGCTGATAGCTATTGCTCCAAATCCCAAACTGAATCCAAACCTGAGGCCACCACATTAAAGTTGTGTGAAGCTCCGGGTCTGGCTCACACCATCCCGTGATGAACAAGAGATTACCTGCATGAGTGGAAAGGTGTTGGATCTCCAAGGACTTTCCAAGGAAGGACAAGGATTGTTCGGTGAGATTCCAGCCAAAACCACTTCCATACAGGGCCTGTGAACGAGGTGTGTACCATGATGTTCTGCCCATCTCTGATTTTTGCACCATTTCTGCACTGAAGGAAGATTAGTAGTATTTTTTTTGCTTGCACTGCACAGAGCTGACATTGTAATGTCCTGCCGCTGCGAAGAAAAAGTCCAAGCCCAGGAAGTGGATCTGGTCTAGGGGGAATAGAAGAAAAAATGGTCCTGAGTGGAAAGCTGGAGCATACTGCTTGCTTCTAAGACCAATTTGCCAAGACTGAAATGTTCTGGAGGCAAAGGGATTACACCAGACATGAACCTGTCCTGCTGTGTTTTGTAAAAAATTGGGTGTGTAGAGTACAGCTGCCTTCAGGCATGTTCAGCCTGCAAAACCTGTTAATCTTGGTAGAAAATAGGATTTACTGCCCTCAAATGCACCACAAGAGCTCTGCTTCCATACAGGGTAGTATTTGTGTTATTAAAACTAATTCCTAGAATTACTTTAAAATGTATATAAATGCAAAGAAATGTCCTGCCTCAGAAAACACTGAAGAAAATCTTGACCAATTTAATTACACCTATATGCATCCTCACATAATATTGTTGTGACACTGAAATATTGTTGATATTTATGACGATTTAATTTTTCCTTAATGACTTTCTCCATCCCTTTTAATGGTGCACAAACAGCATCAATAGCAAAAGTTCATGCTTCTGCTTCGTGATCATGTTAAACTTCTCTATTCCAATCAATGCTAGATACATCTGTAGATTAAAAGCAACCTTTAAGCTTTAAATAACCTTTTCATCTCTCTTATGACAATTCAGTTACTTGCATTTTGTTCACTCAGACATATCACACAATGTCCCAGATGTAAATTTTTATGTACCTCTTCAAAGTTTGAATTTCCATCAAACTCCACAGTGAAGAACTACTATTGCTTGGAAAACAGTGTGAAAGTGGATAACACCCCAGATATGAGTATCTGACCAGTTAGGCTTTAGCTGGCTTGGTCCCCAGCTCCCACATGAGGTTGCTTTTTGACGCTTCATGTTTAGTTCTGTGGCTGTGAGGTCATCAGGTGCACTTCCCCCAGTGACTCATGGATACATTTGGACCCGAGGGGAGGAGGTGAAAGGGGAGAAGGGATGTGTGTGTGTGCGTGGGTACGTGCACAGTGCAATCCGAGGCATGCAGCACACGGGGTGAAGCAAGGCAGGCAGGCTCTGCTGCGCAGTGCCCGAGGAGGGAAGGCTCCCTGGCAGCAGCAGCCTGCCATAGGTGCTCTGGGGGAACACTGCCGAAATGACCATGATAGCTGGTCCCACACATTGGTCACTAGGTGAGATGCTTAGGGTTATATGCTACAAACACCCGCCGTACCCAAGAGCCCTTGTAAGAGTAAAACCAGCAAGGCCAGACACAGACATAAGCAACTCCAGGTGGTTATTTTGGGTCTTGTGCTTCTGGCGTCCTTGGGAGCCTGTGTCTTCCGTGCCTTGCATCCCTCCTGGTGAGCTGCCTCTAGCTGCTTTGCAAAAACTGCTGCCTCTCTCAGCACACTGACAGGAACCAGTACCTTTGATATGCAGGGATTGAGGTTACCACAGATCAGACAGCATGAGGCAGCTTTCTCCACCCTGGGTCACTCCATGCACTCCATCCTGAATGGGAATAAATCTTTCAGGGGAGGATCTTGGGCAGAAGGCTTAGAAGTGAAATCCTCATTGAAAGAGCTGGGATGCTAAGCAGAGAATTTGGTGTTGCAGAAGGGCCTGAAGATGTGAGTTTTACAAACTTCTAGAAGAATTTAAGATTCTGCTTCTAAATATATTAATTCACCAAAAAGGAAAACAAGGACCAGATTCTGATCTCAGCAATGTCACTGCAAATATGGATAATAGCAGTGATTTCAACTAATTCTGGAAGTGATGACCTTGCCTTAAAACTAGTGGTAAAACTACCCGTGATTCAGTGGAGCTGAGAAATCACCTCACCAAGACACAAGTGCAATGCATTTTCAAATGCCAGCATGTCAGATGCCAGAAACACAGCTGTGTCCTTGTCTGCATCCCAGTCAGTAATTTTGACCCAAATAAGATGTCCTATAGTTGCAGCTAAATCTAGCATATGCTTTGAAGTGAGGTTGTGCTTTTGCAATTATTTGAATAGTTGTGAAAAATAAATCAATTGAGCTCATTCTCATATGCCAGTTGGCACACAGGACAACAGGAGTGGAAAGGTAATTCCAGGGTCACTGATTCTAACTCTGCTTGGTTGTGGGCACCAACTCAAGTTCCTCCATGAAAGGGGAACATCAAAGTGGTACACAGCATTTGAGATTAATTCTCACCAGGGACTTGTGAAATGTCATAATACATCCTTGTCTCCTTTAGCCACTAGTTCATATGGCATCTGCAAACAGGTGGAAAATAAATCAGATCATTGATTTAGAGTCAGCTTGCAGGTGACTGTGAAATTAAATGTAAAGTCTACATAGATATTTTGGGAAAATTTGTTGCATTTGAGAATAGTTAGCTTTCTGTCAATATTTTTATTTCAAAAGTACTCAGAAGATGAGTAGATGAAATCTTATTACTTAAACTACAATGCACTGAACAATAACGTATCTCTATCATCATTCTGATATTAAACCTTCATCATATTTAGCATTTAAAATGGTAAAATAACAATTATTCAGGTGCCACCATCAATAAAGCTTCTTGAACGATCTACAGTCTGTTGCAGTGGCCCAGCCTATCAATGAACTGTGGCAATCAAATGCCCATGAGACCCTAGCCCTCCAATGGGCAGATGAGGGCGGATCCGAGGAGGGATCCATGGGTTGATCCAGGGGTGGATACGAGGTTTGAAGCCACCTCTCCTCTCTGGAAAGTTCTGTTGTGTTCAGTTTCTTGTTAGCTCCCTGCTGTAACTCCTGCCCCCCTGTTGTTCCTATAGGTTACAGTTAAGTTGTATCCTCCCCTTCACTTGTATATCACTGGTTACTCCCCTTCTCTCCGCCCTGCTCTGCCCCCCTATAAAATCCCTGCACCCTATCATTTTCCCAGTCTTTGTCCATGAACCCTTCAGAAGAATAAAGCTCCTTAAACCCATACAAAGACCCCTCTCTCAGTTCTTTGCCCCTGGGTGACGATAGCTCCAACCACTGAACCGATCTGGACGTGCTTCCTCCCACGAGCAGCCAGCAAGCAAGTCCAACTTTGGCCAATACCCTGCCGGAGATGCTCCCTCCCGGGACGTCTGCAGGAAGGATGCTGCATCCCCTCTGCCGGAGGGTACGATACCGCACAGCGTCAATAGTCAGCAAAGCTGGTGACACCACTGACCTAAGAACCTGAGATAAAACATGTGTGTCTATAAACAGCCATGCTGAAACCTTGACTTAGTAAGCATTAGTAAGTTGCATGGTAGCAGAACAGTGGGAGAAGGTGGCAAGCTACTTTCTCCTGGGCAGTCAGTGATGAGTTGAGGTGTGAGCCCAGGGCGTACTGTTCAGGCACCCATTCGTAAGAGATCCTCCCTAGCCAGCAGCTCCTGTGCCCCACTGTCACACAGACCAGGGTGCACCATGTCTGTGAGCCTGGGTGCAGAGGACCCAACACTGCACATGCAGCACATCCCATCACCCTGCACTCAGGGGGTCACAGCTCCATGGCCCTGCCTGGGGTCCTGAACACTGTGCAAGGCTCTGCAAACAAGTGATCAGAAGCGTTAACAGAATTGCCTGGCAGTGCTGGTCATACTGGGAATCAAATTACCCCATTCCCTGCTCACCTGAATTAGTGGTAAGTGGATGGTACGTGTTAAGTACACATGGAGACCTTCAACACGTTTGTGTCGGGATACAAATCTACATCCCACATCACGCCTCATAAATGAAGGCATACATAGCTGAGCAGTAGGAAGTGCAGTGGCTGCTTCAAAATGTCTCCTTTGTGAAGCAGGTGACTGAGTATAAAAATGCTGTGGCGTGCTGTTGGCTCTGGGGAGTGAGAATGTTGGAGATGGCAAGAAGAAAAGGAGGGAGAAAACGAATTTCTTTTTTACAACCTGCCTTCCCCTTCAGTCCAGGAGCTCAGAGGTATTCATTAGAGGGAAAAACAAGTAATTTTCTCCCTTACAGAAATTTGCTGGGGATGTCCATTCTATTATTAGTGATGTTTACATTCCAAGGAAAACTACAGCTGAGTGTAAACCTCAAGAACTACTAGACTGACCCAGTGTCACTACAGTGGAAAATGGTTGATTAAGTGGATTGTGTTTCAAAGCCCGGAACTGCATGTCTTTCAGAATTCTGGGATGTTTTCGAGTAGTCCCATCTATTTATTCTTCTCCTACAGAAAAATGATATACAGCCAGGCTGTAATAGGCCAAATGATGCAAAAGGATTTCAGTACTATTCCTGTCCACTCTCAGGGACTGAAGCTACCCTTGAATAGCCCATAGGCCATGCACAGTCCCATGCTCCCACAAGATCTGCTGTACCCTGCTATCCAGTGTGACATGGGCTGTGACCCGCAGGAGGTAATAGAGAGGTTTGACTTGGAAAGACTAGGTCAGCCTCTCTTGTGCTCGGCACTTCCTCCAGTCAGCAGAACAGGGCTGCTCTGCTGTGACTTCTCTGATGTTCCTGATGTCAGCAATCAGTCTGCTGTAGAAACATAGGATAAGTGGAAAACCAGCTGGATCAGGGATTCACTCAGCTGGTCTGGGACTCAGCCTGTCTTTCCATGAGAGGCAAATGAACCTGTATCATGAAGTGGGCAGTGTCAAAGTGTGTGGAAATGTAGAGCTGCACACTCTCACCAGAGCCTGTCTCACAGTAGTGGACTCCTTATCGTGGGATAAGGCATCGGATTTTACAACTCCCTGTCTCCTTTTACTTTTATTTACTGTATTAACAGTTACCTGTCTTGAAAGTGTTTATGCCTTTCCTCTTGGTATTCAAAAAGAAATGCTACCTCCCTGTGCAAACCCAGGTGAAGAGAACAAAAATAGTGGAGTGAGAAGCAGTGAGGAAAGATGAAGTGTCCTTTCACTGGTGGGCTCCAGACTACTCTTTGGAGAAGAGACAAAGGAAGGAGCAGTAAAAAGATGTTTGGAATTTCTATGATGTTTGTCCTTCTTTGTGATAAAACTTAACAAGGGTTTACACCAATTGTGCTCAGAAAGATTTCTAGTTCTCACACATTTCTATTTTATTTTGTGACTTATGGTGGATGTTGTCAGCTTCACAAATCACACGATTAAATTTTACAGCCATAGTTCTTTCTGATAGCACCATATTTCCATGAATTTCCATTCCCTTGCATCTCCCTGCAGCACGTGACATTGCCCAGGTGTGCCAACAGTGCCTGCTTACAGCTCCTCTGACCTCATTCTGGGAAAGTATCTGTAGAAAGTAGCTTGGGAGACTGCCCTCCAGAGTTTGCCCTTGAATTTCTCCATCATTACTAATGTCAGTGGCATTATCAACTCCAGTGGCAGCAGCAGGGGCTACTAGTGGCAGCAGGAGTCTGCACTGCCACAGTGTGTCCTGGTTCCTGTGAGGTGACAAAAGAGCAGGATGGCTGAAGACCTGTTTCCACAAGCCTTCTATCAGCACTGTGGAGGTGTCTCCAGCCACAGCCATGTCACGTTGCAGAAAAGGAAAAAAAAAAAGTTGGGTGACGGTTCCTGGAGGCTGCTCTGCATGTGCAAGACTGCCTGGTTGCAGGAAGGAATGTCCACATGTTGTAGGCACTACCTGAGATGCAAGCCCTGAGGCTGCCCATGGGGCAAAGATGTCCCTGAAGTGCTTGGGAGGGGTGGCCAAATGCCTGAGTGTGCCCAGACTGTCAGTTGTGCAGTCCAGACAGGTGGGATATAAAAGTTTTCTCTGTCAGCAGATTGTTGTGGTTTGTAGTTTCTTGCGGTGGTGTGGCAAGCTGCAGAACTTCCCTGGGAGTGCAGGGGGCTTCCGTGGGGAGGGAAGCTGTTTCACTTCCCGTGGCCCCTTTTGGACTGCCTCTCATGGCCCCAGCTAGCTCTCAGCTCCGCAACACAGCAGCGATGAAGGAGGCAAGAAGGGCTCCCCGTATAGCAGCTTCAGAGGATCTTTATTCACATGGTCCCAAAGGCACACAGGAGCACATGAGCTGACTCCCCTAGGCAGAGAAGCCACATAGGCACGAGGCCTAGACCTTTTACATGGGGATCAGGGGGGCGGAGAGAGCACACGGGCCAACGGTCCCAGGGCACAGGGGCAGTACATGGGCGGGATTAGGGCACAGAACAAATGGGGAGAACCCAAGGGAGTGGCTAGGAACAGGGGCGGGGGAAGGAGGACAACGTGGGGAGGGCAGGACCTTGACATATAAGGGGAAAAGGGGCAGGGAAATCAACGGGCCAGTCAGGGAAGCAGAACTGGGGTACCTCCTGTCCTTTTAGGGGAGTCTCTTGTTCTCTGATTGGCATCCCACAGCAGATGACCTGAGCTTGGCTTTTCTTGAGCTCTTGGCTGGTGAACCTGGGATAGGAGGTGTGCGCTGTCACACGTCCTGCTGGGTGTGTCCTCCATGGCAGCAAGTTGCTTCCAAACCTGCAACCGCTGCAACCCCTGCAACCCCTGCAACTGCTGCAAGCCATGGCCTCCCTTCTCAACATCTGCCTAGACTCTGCCACCGGCTTCAGTGTCCTAGGCACTTCCTTGTGCATGGAAATTGGTCCAGCTTTTCTGCTTTGTTTCCCGTTTTAGAAAGGTACTAAAGTGAAGGAGTATCTATGCTCCCCCAGAGCATTTTCCAGGGATCGAAATGAATGTTGAGATTTCTCTAACTTTTTACAGTCCCTATGTGTTCTCAGTGCATGGGAATCACGTTCTGGGAGCGATGTGTATCATGGCCTGGTTATTTACATTCATTGCCTAGTTATTTTTATCTGTGTCTGAATTTGTGGGCTAATTACACAGGCACACGCACACAGACAGAAACCACTTTGGCCCATTCCCAGAGATAAAGTAACCTAAAGCATGCATTACCAGCTTGCTCAAAGGTTTGTTCTACCATTTATCTGATAGATCTTAAAAATAAAAAGGTTTAATGCACCTTCAAATGAAAATACAGAACCACCATAACAATGATTTCTATGCTGAAGGCAACCAATTACAATACATCCAAGTCTTTCCTAGAGCGAGTTATACTACCTCTGGGTGCCCACCTGAAGCTTCAGAAACCACAGCCCTTCTCCACGCGGACACTGACACACCACATGACATTTCTCACCCCAAAGTAGATCTCAATCCCCTCACTTTGCCATGGTCCTGCTACTCTCACTCACTGGTTGAATTTAAATTGTGATGCTTGTTTGGTTGCATCATTGATAGAGAACCTGGGCAGACTCAGGAGAAAGGTCTGTCCCCATGAGAGACTCTTTAAATTGGGAACATACCAAGATCTTTCCTATGTCCAATAGTCTGAGCCATCTTGGATGTCCTTTTTCACCTCATCCCTCATATTCAGCCAAATATCCTTTTAACCTTGTGGGAGCCTGATGAGGAATCTAAAAGCTTTCTATAAATTACACATTTAGGGATAAATATTCTGGACCGTACCTTTGGAGAAGAGGTTATGGTGTGGCTGTGGGTGAGCATGGGAGCATCCAGCCAATAGGGAGATGCAAGTGGGGAGCTGTTGGAGAATGGGGTGTGTGGATAACATTGTTTTTTAATAGCCACTTGTTAGGTGGTAAAACATGAACATGATCTTTGGAAGTTTATGAACATTATTTAAGAGAGCTTTGATAAGTATTATTTCTTTATAAGGGAGAGGAAACTGAGTCAGAAACCCAACCTTCTCTCCATTGTCTCAGGTTAGTTGGAAAAAGTGACTTGAAGGCAGAAGTGAGAGTTTTAGGGAAATACCTTCAGACTGGCACTCCCAAGAAAAGGTGTACAGGGGACTTGGCCCAGATAGGACCGGACATGCTTCACTTCTGGAATGCCACTGATCTGGGTGCAAGCACTTTATGTGTATTCATTGAATTCAGAGAAATGCCAGAAAGTTACGGAGATTTAAGAAATGTGTTTGCATCAGAACTGTGTTAAATTACTGTTTTTAAAACTTGTACTTTACCAAAAGACCAATGTTTGAGGCTGTTTTTCAGTTAGGCTCTAAGGTGTGCCATGTAAGATTAAACATTTTTCTTTATAAACTGTGCTAAGAACTACGATTCGGCTTAATTTTGGTAGCATCTCAGCTGATCCATTAAGGATGTCCCAAAACCATGGAAATTGAAATGGTGAAAAATACATCAAAAAGAAGACAGTGTGAATTTTTAAAGTAAAAAATTAGATAAGTCATCAAGCCTCATAGCAGCAGCTGTGAGTGATTTTGCGTGTCTGATTCTGTAAGGGCATTTGTAACCTGTAATGAAAAGACATCAATATTTGTGCAAGTAACTCCCTTTTGGAGTGTAATATCATATATACACCTATATATCCACACATATGCTAGCTGTGATAGGACTAGATATACCAGCCATAAACTGGCTTATTTTGATAATATTGCATAAGTGTTTGCATGTATAAAATATTAATATAGCATATTTTTAACTTTCTTTACCAAAAAGCTTACCATTGTTCTGCCTCTGAATGCTATCTTTGTCAATTTTGAAGGGTATATCCTCCACAGTTTTGTGTGGCGACATCAGGGCCCATTTGCTTTTCTTATCTGCCCTTCCTCCAGGGCTAGAGCATGCCTGCTGTGATGGCTGCTAGGGCTCCCACATCCCCCTCTGCCTGGTTTTGCCTTCAGCTTTCTTTTTACTGGAAGTGTTTTCTTTTCCTCAGGAAAACAAACAGCTCTCCTGCTGGTGGTGTTGGGGCAGAGATGCTGTCATTGCTCTGGCACAACCAAAATGCCCCTGGAGGTCACTGCTGCAAGGAGAGCACAGCAAAAGGGAGAGGTTAGTGGGAAAACACAGCTCAGACTGCAATGGATCTGGTGGTCAGGTAATCACTTGGACAAGTGATATAGGATGTAGTGATAAAACCATCTATGTGATGTCCAAGCTGTAACACCACAAATGCAAAGCCATACTCATGGGGAATGCATGTTCAGAGGCACGCTTGGAGAATCTGGGTGTAGGAATGCTGATAATAGCAAAGGAAAAAGTCCTCACAAATTTTAATTTGTATGATACAATTTTTAACCCATAAAACCTGAGTAAGTTTGATATCTCACATCAAGGTGAAAGGAATTTGCCTTATCCCCAATGTTAGGGAATGTTAGCACAACTCAATCCCCTGACAGTGCTGTGACCCTCTGAAAGCATTTTTATGGTCAGGGTTTGCTTCTACTTATAAAATTAACTTCAAAGCAACTTTTCTTAAAGAACTGAGGCTTTGGGTTCAAAAATAAATAAAAGAAGGCAAAGTAAAGGAGACCAGATCTTAGCACTTCCCAAAGAAAATGAGATTAAGAAGTATTTATGAGTCATGGACTTGCAGCCTTCCCTTGATCTGTATGTGCACAAAAATGAAAAATGGCATATTTAGCTGTGAAGATCCCTTTTAGATGGTGAGATTCTTTTAAAATGGTAAGCCCTTTTGAGAAGGCAGGCCCCATCTTTCCCTTCCTGGGTCAGATTTAATGTACTATTGACACTTAATGCATGGTGCCAGGGACTCTGGACCTATGTTTTCATCTTTTAGTTATGGTTCATTGCCAGTTATCTGTATAAATTCTGTATTTCCCAGCCACAAAACATGAGACTTGTAAAAATAGTAATGGAGACACTAGAAATTATGTCTCCCCACTTTCCCTGGCATGCACTGATACAAACAAGCACAATTGCTATCACTCTATTTTGAGTCACAAAATAATAAAAATTTTCATGTGAAGATGGCACTGATACATGCAATGTGATTTGAGCCAGTGGACTGTGGTAGCAGAATTCATGAATTACAGTGTTCAGAAATCACAAGAAAGCAAAGGGGTTTTTTTCTTACTTGTGATACCATGGAAGTCCTTTAAAAAGCTGGTGTTTAACTCCAGTGATGGGCTAAACCTGAAGAATGAACGAATCCAGGGGCCAATGTGAAGGACAAGGCTCCTGTCCTTCAGAGCTGCTTTTCGTCCCTGTTAGACATACTGGGAATAACCCTGCTGCCTATTTGTTGCATCTACTTTCCCAGGATAGTTTGAGAAGCTGTCCTGGAAAGGCTCTACATCAAGTAAACCCCCATGGATAAGATCCACATCCAAGGTAATCAAAAGGCTGGAAGGGACTTAAAAGGCCAACTCAGCATTTCCATGCTGTCCTTGAGACACATTTGTCCAATTGGTCCATAAGATTTATAGTAACAGGTGCTTCACTGCTTTGCCAGCCAACAAACCTGAGCACTCCACTATCTTCAGTGTTAGAAGGATTTTTCTTAAAGTGCTTAGCCTGAGTCTTTTTGGCTACAATTAAAATATGTTGGTGCTTCTTGACACCACAGAAACAGTGGTCAGATGTTTCACTGCTTGGCAAAGCCCTTTTACATCCTTAATGTTGGTTCTCCTTTGGAGTCCCTAGCCCAACCCTTGACATTTCTTCAGTTCCTCCTCAAAGGACACTTTGGATTGTTTGCCTCTGGGATGTCTCTGAGAGGTCCTCACTTTCCTTGGTGTGCAGCCAAACTTAAGTGCCTTGTTGCACCTGAAGCTGGACTAGCACTTTGTAGAGCAGAATGATGCCTGCAGATGCCCAGCAAGTGGTTCTCCCCAAAAGGAGCATTCTTCAGACACCCAACATGAAGTCAGACTTCTTTGCCACCGTGTGACAGGGTTGATTCACTCAACTTGATGATGGTTTGAGGCTGAGGGGTAGAGCAGAGACCCTGCCTAGCATTACCTAAAAATACATTTTCATGGGTCATCTATTCATTGGGTTAATATCCACTCGTTGTGGATAATGAAAGTGACCATGCTTTGGTCTAGATTTATCTAAGACAGGTGCTAAAAACCAAACACCGAGTGAAGTATGAGCACTATCCTCAATTCAGGCACTGATATTTCACTGTCCCTTTTTTAAAGGTTCAACACCTCTTATATAATGCATAATGTTATGTGAGAGTTGGTAGTTCTCACTATGAAAAGGTGATGCCTTGATTTCTATTATGTTTAAGTGGATTTTTGTTTTCTGCAAAATTGTAAGCTGGAAACATGATTGAAAGGCCAGAGTAAGGTAACAAATGTTAATTTTCTTGTATGATATGTTATATGTTGTAAGTGAAAGACAGAAATCACCAAATCTTTTCAATTTGACACATAATGATTGCCCTTGGATACTGGCCTGCTTTATTTACAAGATTTTAAAAATTACATTGTGAATACTCATATGATCATAATAAAATGATTGCCTGTAGAAGTGTGAATTCCATTTAGCCTTTACAAAGAAGCACTTAGTGGGCTTTGTACTGCGTGGGCACGACCTTAGAAAAGGCCTATCATTTGACTATGAAAACATGGCTTAGTTCCAGTGCTAACAACGTTTCTCTGCTAAAATAACTTTGGTGGGCACAACGACCTACAATTTTTGTAACACCATTGAAAAATGTGGTTTCCTTACAGCAGTGTTAACTGTGTACAGGATAGATTTTTTGTACATATTAATAATATTCGTTTGATTAGCTATTTTTAACAAAACTGTGAATTGTGAACAAGCATCTCTGGATGCTTCTTTCAGTGAAGAGTGAAAACACTCAGGTCCCACATTAACAGTGTTCTGTACTCGATTCTATTATCTCACCATTTTGGGTTTTTTATGTGAATCTCAATGGAGCAACTGGAGCCGCATCAGTCAAATGGTATAAGAATATGATGATGAGGAAAATATGACAGTGTGCACTCAGAATTATAACCTGAATAAGGCACCAATGGAATAGAAACTGTTCCTCTGACCCTGTTCCCACTTAGCCTGGTTACAGAGCAATTTGACTCTGAATACCTCAGTAGTAATTTCTGATTTTCATCAGAGTGAATATGGCCCACGGAATAATCTATTTGCCATCAGTTCACACTGACTGTTACCTTTTTTTCACTTCAGCTGACGTGTATGATGAGACTAACTATCTTTCTAGGCCGTATCCTCCAACTTATGTCATACCTGACATCAGTAAAACAAAGAATGTAAAATGCAGCCATTTCAGCTGATTTGTGAGCTATGACTGCATGAGGTTAAGGGCTCATGACATGTATGCATGCTTGCTGCAAACACCACAGAAGAGGTGTTTTTGTATCAACTCCAAAGAATTTGGATGAGAGCAAGTGTCTTTTTCACTTTTTGGTTCTGTTTGCCTTGACATAATTCTGCTATCCAAAACCCCAAGGGAAAATATTTCAACAAAGAGACAGTCTTCAGTGATTAAACTGTCATGAAACAGAGATGAAGTTGGTGGGATTGATTGGCTCTCACTGTGCCTTGACGCAGCTGTGGCTTGGATAAGCAGGACTGGTTATGAGTCAGTCTGACAAGGATGGGATCATGCCAGAGGTCAGGGGAACCAGCTAGTTAGATGAGCACAGACAGCTAATTTCTCCTTCAGTTTTTTGTTTTTTTTTTTTTTTTTTTTTTTTTTAATGCTGGTGATTTGTGACACTTACCGAATGAAGAAAGTGTCCCCAGCACGGTCTTCATCATCATGGACCCTGGTTACTTGGAGTGATGCTGCTGGGGCCCAGCGCCTCCAACTCCCACCTTCAGCAGGGCCAATGCAGGGACCTGAAGGAACTCTTTGCAAGAGACAGGCAAAGCCTGGGGAGCCACCCTGGTTTCCTAGATTACTTGAGCAGACAGGCCAGGACCTCATTTTAAGGGATTCCTACATGGCTCCATTACTGAAGCAACTGAAAATCAGGGAAAACGTTGGCAAAAGTGATCTCTGTCATTCCATGTTCTGGCTCTGCCCCATTTTCTTCTTTGCACTTTGTTTTATCCATCCTGAAAG
This sequence comes from Dryoscopus gambensis, assembly GCA_013389985.1. NCBI lineage: Eukaryota > Metazoa > Chordata > Aves > Passeriformes > Malaconotidae > Dryoscopus > Dryoscopus gambensis. The sequence continues at coordinate 149,825 of WEIT01000603.1, read as the reverse complement.
AACTGTATCTCTGCCTCATCAGGTAGCGTCCTTCCCTGTGTGATAGCAAAGAGGCTTCAAGTGCTGACTTTGAGACATGATGTTATGTTGAAAAGTGAGGGAACTGTACTATGGAGATAAATTTTTGTCTCAGTTCACTATACTCCATGATTTGTTGACCAGCAAATGATGTCATGAAGCCTGTTTATTCTCCATGAGGGGCACAATGTGCAAGAAGGTACTGGTGACTTCTTCTCTTACAAGAGTTTGAAAGGATCTGGGAAGACTGTTGCATACTGATAATGAAGAGACTGCTTTGAACACAAATGCACATCACAGCAAAGTTTAAAGAAACTTTGAACTTCTGAACTAATAAAGTAAAACTGGAATGATGTGCATATCAATAAAGGCAAGAAACTATGCCCATGTGGCTTGGCTTAGTGTGCTGTGGGAGAGTCCTTAAACAGGAATGAATTCACTCTCTAGCTGGGTTTTGTTAGAGTTTAGGAAGAAACTCACCAAGGGCTGACCCAGACTGATGCTGCTTAAATTGAATCTAAGATGTAACTTCCATAAATCATGTTAGCAGATTAAAGTTACAACTGAAAGGTCTTGATTTGTAGGCACCAGACTGTAAATTAGCTACTGAAGAAGAGGGCTGTGAGTTTAAGAACCTGACCGGGAACACCCATCCCATAGTACAGGTATTTGGCAATAAGCCTCTATTAAGGGACCAAAGAAAACCACACAGCTGTGACTGATCAAGTGGAAGAGAAGTAATACAAAGCACCCATCAGTTTTGTTGCTTCTAGAATATCCTGGAGGGATTAAAGACATGAAAAGAAGGCAAGAGAGTCTGAATCTTCCCTTTCAGTAAATAGTCACCCTTCTGCTAGTGCATTTCCTACATTTTGCAGTATTCCTTGGGCTGATTCAGGCTCATACACATTTTTTCCAGCAGTAGGCCACTCCCCCGGTACACTAGGGGGACCCTATTTTTAAAGGTTAATTGCGAATGCCAATAATCAATTATAATCATCTGCATCTATATCAATTAGCTTTTATGGCTGCTTGTGCTTAATATGTGGAGTTCAGCTTTGCATTTAACACACTCCTAAACTATCTGTAATTCCTTTCTAAGCTTCCTCTCTTCCCTTAATTAGTTGGTTTCCTTCAGTACTCCTTTGCCATCGCATTTATTCTGTGCTTGTTGTTTTCTTTTCACACAGTCCAATATGCTTATGGTACACTCTCTGTTTTTGTAAAGCCTGTTTCTTGTGCTTGGAGGAATGCATGTGGAATATCACATTAATGTCTAAGTACAGAACTTCCTAAGCATTCTCATTTTCACTGGAAATATATGTGGCATGAAAACTTAGGCTGAAGATTGTTTGAGGGTGGTTATCGAACAGCATATAAATGGCTGGGAGCAAATTATGTCATGACAGCATCTTGTGATGCACTTAGTGCAGTTAAATGGTCACACTGCAAGGCTGGCTAAAGTTACTGGGGACTTTCTTCTGGAAAATGAAGTTTCTATTTAAAAACCCCAAGCACTTTGAATAATTGCTAACAATAACCTGGACTATAGTACTTCAATTGTACAGTTCAGGAACATTAAACCTCTTAACCTTTGAGTTGCCTACTTGATTTTAAATGAATATGGTACTCAAGATGATAACAACTGTGCAGCTTCATTCTTTATTAAGGACACACATGATTTCTCCCTCGCACATTAACACTCTCATTATAATAATAAAGAATGGCAAAAATACAGGTATCAAAAGATTATTAGTACCTTCTAGACACAGTCTTTTCACAGTTCCTGTTTCCAGAACTACACCACTCTAATTAGCGTAACAACTATTGCTACATTCAGAGTGTCAACAGTAACATTTGATGACACAGAAACCTTGAAGAGACTCATTTCATCCATTGTTCTGTCAAGAGTTTGTTTGAAAAATCTGGCTTGTGTCTGCTCATCCCCTGTGTTTCTTCTACAGTGTGCAGAGAAAAGCAACAACAATAGCACCCATTCTTGGGGTTAAGGTGAATCCAACCATACATCATGGAGAAAAATCTGCTTTCTTCCAGAACACTGATGCACAAACATACTGCATCCAACATGAACCATTCTGATGAGGTTAGATGAACTTGCGTGGTAAAAGATCTCCACATCCAAAAGTAGATGCCACACAGAACAAAAGACAGACCAAGAAGAAAAACATATTTTGCTAATAACAATAAAGGCAGGTTATCTTCTAGTGGTGAATAAGATGTAGTATTTTGTTCCAGATTCAGCTAACTCTAAATATAAAGTATAACATTCCTACCACGGGACTTATAACAGATGCTGGCATGAATCAAGACTCGAAGGACTTTTGAGAAGGGTGCCCAGCAGGACTGCCCTGAGCCTCAGCAAGGGGGAAGGAGGCAAGGCAGGTTGCAGGCACACGAGTTCTCAGGGCAGCCAGGCTGTGGTAGCCCACAGGGTGGTATCAGGGCAGCACCAATGCAGCTGTGAGAGATGAGCTGAGCAGGGCTGAGCTCCCACCGAGGGTTCTGGCTGCCCACGTCCATCTGCATACCTGGGGGCCAAGTGAGTGCAGGACTCAGTGCTTCTGGCCCTCAAATGGGCAGCAGGCTGCAGCAGGGTGCCTCTACCCTATCCTGTTGAATAACCCCAAATCTGAAACACAAGGCAATTTTCTCCAAAATGAAATCATTTTCACTTTGAAAGACTAGAGATGTTCTTACCACAAGAAAGATTTGATGAACAGGCACAGACCAGATTAATTACCCTGCTTGCAGCAATTCTATGCATCAAGGTATGGAGGGAGGAAAAGAACCACTTGTGTTTTTACATAAACACAGTGTAAGAGTTCAGCTCACCCTCAGGACACGATCAACTCTGACAGCCACATTCTAGCCACCCTTCTCTGTAACTAAATGTAGCCTACAAGTGCAGAGGGTCTGATTTTTAACAGAGGATTGAATACTGCTGCATAATCCTCACTGGATGAGCTCAATAAATAGATTTTTTCTCTTCAATTGGATCTCTCCTGGCTTTATCAGCCTCTTTCAAGTCCACATTTCCTTCAGATCACTGTTCCAGCATTTCAGATATTATCCTTATTTACATGCAGTGGATTTGGACTAGATTCACAAAAACGTTTGCTCACCTAGCATCACTTACCTGCCACTGTATTTCATAGCACCACCATTTACATTCCCATTGAGCTGCTGCATATGCCTGGAGGTGCCTATTTCCCTGCCAGAAAAATTCCTAAATATCCCCCCTGAACTTGCCAAGGTCAAAACAGTGTGAGCCTCCAAGCACCTAAATCATATCTAAGCTCTTTTGGGATTTGCAAACAAAATGTTACCCCCTGCTGCCAGGCCTGACCTGACATGCATTTTCAGAGAACACCTTCCAGATCAGGCATCACACAAAGTACAAAGCTCAGTAAGAAAAATGGTGGTGAATCTCTGGTTCAGAGCATACATGCAGCATATGTGGAATGAGGTTCCTCCCCTTCAAGCAAGGGGAGCCTGTTTTACAGGCTCTAGTCTCAAGTAATTTCTGTTCATGAAGGTACTCCTGCTCTTGAAAATGGCCCTGTGGAAAAGCCAGTCAGGAGGTAATCATAGGGTCAAGTGGGGAGAAAAGTAGGAAAGAAATCAAGGGCAATCAGCATAGATGAAAACTCTAGCAGTGGATTTACTGAACTGAAGTGAGAGCTACCCTCTTTCTCTGGCTGTTTTGCTCTGAGGGGAGAGGCACAAGAGACAATGCTTAGCAACTGCAGAAGTATGGCAGAGGAGATGGTTGGCCTTCATTCTCCTGGGAATGGTGAAAGGGGAAAACAGTTTTCTCTGTCACTTCAGGACAGCTATGTAGGTTGCTGAGTATGGTCTGAAAGCATCCTCAGTGTCTGAACCCTAATTCAAATTGTATTCTAAGTGGAATGAAGCAAGTTTCCAGAAGCTTGAAAACATCAGAGGGAAGGTGAAAGGGCCTTGTATGCGTGTTGTGACTTCCTCATTACTTTGACTGGATAACTGTCCTGCAGATTCTCTGCTTTATTTGTTACATTTGTTGTGCTGTGAAAGACGCAAAGACCAAGCTGTATGAGAATTATCTCTGGAATCCAAGAAATAATTATTTTAATATTTAATTATTAAATAAATATTTAATATTTAATTATTAAAAAACACTCCAAGACAGTTCAGATCAATTATGGAACCAGTCAGTGTAAAACAAATTTGCACAATCAGGACAGATTGCATAATGCCCTCTGGACTCAGCTAACTGGGAATAGAAATGTTTGAAAATTACTTCCAACCACATTAAAGATAGTGGTATTTGCATCTGATATGCTTGGGGAAGATGTCCATTGCTGTATCTCTGCAGAGTGTAGGACCTGAGCCACAGTGAGCACTCCACAGTCCCAGATGGAGAAGAGCAAGAGGGCAACCACAGCCTGCATAAGCTGTAGAAGCTGTTCATCCTGAGCACATTAACCAAGAGTTTTCCAAACCCATCCACTACCACAATCAGTAGTACCTCTACTGAGGCAGAGATCTCCTCTACTTTTTTCTGATTCTACTTATACTGAAGTGAACAGAAAAGTTCTTACTCTCCTTAGAATATTAAAAATTATTATTAGAATAATTAAAAATATCCTCTCAAAAATAGCTATTCTGACTTTGATCAGAGACAACTCAACAGCTCATGTGGTAAAATTCAAATGTAGCCTAAAAAAGTGAACAAGCGAAACCATCTTATTGGTGAAACTTCTACCAAAATTTTCCAATTTCAACAAGGCTACAATCTCCCTCGTTATTTTGGTATGGATACAATCATGTGACAGGGGCCATGAGAATTTATAATCACAGATGCTGTAACTGAAAGGTCATTCAGTCTCTTCTCCCAAATATTAAATAATTTATTCTTTAGGGATACCAGAAATGAATTGCAGCTCATACTGAATTCAATTATCTGCCCAAAAAGGCAACAAGAATATAAGGACATGCAAGCAACCTTCATCATTTATTTCCAGGTGATTTCCTAAAAGTAGTCACAGCTTGATGCTTTTGTGAGGTCCCATAACTCCCTTCTCAGAGAAGATGTATTTAAAGTAATCATCAATTTATGCCATTTATACCTCGCAGATAACTGAACACTAAGCACCATTTTCGATTTGTCTGATAAAAAAATTTGAGAGAGGTTTCCGTGAAAATAGGATATCAAGGATATTTTGGGAGAAACACTCTGCTTATACTCTTTCTCTAATTTAGATGATAAGTTTCTACTAATGGACCATGAAAGATTCGTGTGTGAGGCTTTTGTGTAAGATCCTTTAAACATGGCTGGGGGAGGGGTGTCAATTAAAAAAACCTTTTCTCTCATTTTGCACCAAGTTTCCCGCATTGCCACAGAAATCAACAGGATTACAGAAGCACAACCAGGAGAGATGCAGTTGTGAATCAGACCCTGAGCTAACAGCCTATTTTAATTCATGTTCAAACTGTGTTAATTGGCAAAAGATAAAACATCCACAGTGTTTGTTTTGCTGCTGTAAGGAGTTTGTGTTGAGAACCATGACTAAATAATAATTAACAGGTTTCAAGTAATCAATCAATAGTATTTCATGAAAATAAGTTGTAAACTAGAGTCTTGGACTCAGTTTTAAAGTTGGTTGGTGGCTTTTTTGGTTTGGGTGGGTTTTTTGTTTTTTTAGGACAGCAGTGGTGCAAAGCTGAAACTAAATCCAGGCTTGCACTTCATTAGCAATTCCTTATTGTGGTTTTACAATGTTAAATTTGTACAAACAGATTAGGTGTGTTTTTTAAGCTGTTCCTAAATAGCCTGGGAACTAAGAATTAAGTACAGATTCTGCCCAACCCCTCAAAACCCAACACACCCTTCTCCAAGCCCAACACCTGCTGTTAAAAATACATCACACAATAGCTCTGATCTTACCTACCAGCAGATGTGAAGATGCCCAGAGGTCTCTCAGATGTTTGTGTTCCTGGGTCACGTGAGGGCACCAGGAAGGGGAGGGAAAATTATTCTGGAATTCCAGAGGTCACTGCTGGACAAAAATAGTGAAAATTGCACACATGTTGAGAAAAACAAAGGGTTCAGAAATCTGGAAATTTGGCCAAGAAGCTTTACTGGGGGCAATGTTTCATCCCTGAATTAAAAAGAAAAGAAAGAATACAAAGAGGTGAAAATATTGTTACCAGCAGAAATAAATGGTCTTAGCCTCAAGCTTAGGATGGTCTCTAGCCTCAAGCTGAAAATAATTAAAAAGTTCTAGCCAAGTTAAGGGAAGGCAATCCACTCTCACAAGGCTTCTCTGGATGAGCTCTTAAACACTTCTACCTGCATACAGCTGATACATTTTCAGGCTCTAACTAAATATTATCACTAATGATCTGCTGCATGCTTTTGTTTTCAGAAGAATTTTATTTCCAGAGCACCTGACTGGTCTGCATTTTCTTTATCTGTACATTTTTAGCCAGGGAAAGAGCCTAGAATTTGGCCTAACTATTTCACTTGTGTGCTCATCCATGTGGTAAATTTGATTCTAGGGAGATTATTCACACCAGACAGCCACTATTCAGAAAAAACTATGTCCCTCACCCCACGGTGTTTGTCATTTCCCCATATTAGCTCTTTGTGGGTCTGCATCATTTTCTTTGCACGGAGGGTCTCATGCAGTCCCTGCCGGAGGAAGCAGTGTTTGAAAGGCTCTTGTACGCATGTGGAGGGGGATGAAAGCCTGGGCCACGCATGCACAACACATGGCAGCACTAACAGTGCTCAGAGCTTCTCAAAATAATCAACCGAGCTGCAGTGACACAGCAAAATACATCATAATCACATCAATTATGCAATCACTATTTTGTGAAAACAAGCCTCTGGGATTTCTTTTTAAGTAATCAAAGAAATATCAGACGTGAAAACAATGAACCTTCCCATTACAAACGAGTTGGTCTCCGTCGGGGAAGGAAAAAAAAAAAAAAAGAGAGAGAGAGAGAACTAACCCAGACAGGTCCTAAAAGTGTCTTATTCTGGCTTCAAGAATGTGACCAGCTTGTCATCAGTCCTGGGAGAGGGCAGAGCTGCTCCGTGCCAGCTTGCTTGTGTCCCACCCCATCTGTGGATGCTGCACAGCCTCTGTCCTGGGATGCCACCCATGTGTCACTTGGGCTTGGCGGGAGGAGGGAGCAGTACTGATTCCCACCGCCGCGGATTTCACACCCGGCCCTCCTCCGCTGCCCCTCGGCATCGCACGAGCATCAGCGGCTCGTGGTTCCTGTCAGGTGGTCCCGGGAAGAGAGGAGCCCGCATCCCGCATCCCGCATCCCGCACTCCGGGGAGCCCGCGCTGCCTCTGGCTGTGCTGCACAGCCCCACATTCGCGTCGCCTCAGCGGGATTTTGGCACGACCATGTGCACTTTGGTAAACGCTTTGGAGAAAGCTGGCAAAAGCCCTCCCGAAACGCCAACAGCCCAGTGTGCACAGAGCCCTTACTGGGTTCCAAAAACCCTTCTCCTGCCAGGCCCGTGCGAGGCTCCCAGGCCCTCCTGCGCAGGGCTGTGCAGGCCTGGGGGATGGGATACAGCTGCTGAAGCCGCAGCCTAGATCTGGCAGCAGCTTCGCTTTGGAAGGAACTATAAAGAAACACTTTGCCCTGCAGCTAAAAAAGCCTGATAAAAATCTGTGAGCATGTGAATGGTGAGGGGAAAAAAGGGTCAACTCAGTTCTCTCCCTTCTCTATTGCCTTCCTCTTGAATTCTCAGATCATCCCTGGTGCCCCTGGCCGCTCCGTGGGGCCGCTGGGTGTTTCCTCCCGTCTCCTCGCCCAAGGCGGACTCCCGTGGCAGCAGCAGGCCTGCCGGGCCTGCAGAGCTCGGGGTGCCCGGGCGCCGCTACAGCAGCACCCAGGGCTCGCACCCGCCCGACTTCTCCACAGCCGCTGTCCCGCCTCAGACGCCACAGGAGCCATGTCTCCAGGCCCAGGAGAGGGATGAAGCAGGCGCCATGTGGGGCTGAGGGTGCCGGCCCTGCGCTGCCGCCTGCCTGCGCGCCCCACGAACCCCACCCCGATGGTGCACGCCGGGGTAATCCGGCCCCTCGGGGAAGGGATCTGGGAGCAGCGGGTAGCGGGGCCCAGCCTTGCTGACATCAATCGTGAATAATTGGGCTTTAATGTGGCTGGAAGGTGGGAGGGGTGAAGGCAACAAACACACCACCTTTTCGCTCGGGGCCAGGGCACGGACGGCTGCCGGTTCCTACCCTTTCCCTCCAGCCCTCCTTTCAACCTGGCTCTGGGGAGGCAGCCCTTCCCCAACCCTTGCAAAAGGCTTTGAGCTCAAAGGAATCTCATAAACTTGTTCCCCTGGCGCTCCCTGGGTCTCCCCACCTTGACGTGGCTTCAGCCGCGTCGGCACTGCAAGGCAGCCGGGCTCCCACCTCATCCCATCCCAGGGAGATGCTCTCCTTGGGTTCCTCCAACTTGTGACCCTCTGGTCTGAAGGACCCAGTCACCTACTGCCATTACATTTCACTGGACAGCAAATCCCCTTTCCCACTCCCTCCTCTGAGCACAGGGAAATCCCTGTAGTGCTCCTGATGGTATTTAAAGCACATGGTTTCTCTGATGGTACAGGGGGTGTCCCCTACCACAGTCACCTGCAGCACCCCCACTCTGCTGGGGTGCTTCAGGTTATGCTCACCAGAACAAGTTCTTCACAGCAACATAAACACTGGGCAAGTGAGATAGCCAAGTTTTAAAAATATTAGGGGTTGGAAAAAAAAATTGTTCTTTTTGTTAGCTCAAGTAGTTAAATTAAGGTGGTGGAAACCTGCCAAATCAGATTTGTCACCAGAGGAAACTACTCCATGCAGCTACCCCTTCCAGTAGAGCTCATTTCTGTGAAACACAAGGTTAGTAACATGACTGCATAAGCAAGCACTTTGTCTGATTCTTTTTAAGTGTTCTACCTGAAGAGTCTTCCAGTCAGGTACAAGGAAAAGATTTCATACTGCATCCCCATCAATGCTTTGCCTGCCTCTGTTTCCAGCCTAGATTCTTCTATTCCTCACTTTTATTCTCATTTGCTCCTCTCATTTTCTTCTACCCTGTGTGCTGCCAAAGTTACTTATCTGCCTTTTCCACAGACAAACTATGAAGACCTGGCCCTATGGATTCCAGTGTTTTAATGGGCTAGCCAAAGGCAGGCAAACCAATACACAGAAACCCATTTATCTCACAATTTTTTGTTTACACTTCCCTACAAGTCCAATTATAGGACTGCTTTGTTGTGAAATATTTTTGATCTGTCTACATTTCCCCAGTTCTGAAGGATGATGCTGGGGGGCACATGAAGAGGTGGGTTACCATGTTGAGTTTTCTTGTGTTTCAGTTTCAAGACTTTCAGACTTGCTGTGGCGTAGGGTGCAAGAAATCTCCCAGTAATTATCTCTTTAGATTGTGTTTAAATACAATAATAAATTAAATAGTAAAAAATTAAACACAATAATACATTAAATAATAATCATACTGTTTAATTCTGTATGTGGAGGGTACTCCAGCTGGGTGCTGAGCATAAACCAGTGCTACTGATCCCAGTGGAGAGCTTTGGACACTCAACTCTGCACAGGACACATCCTAATCACATGTAAAGTAAAAACTAATATATGTAAGGGAATCACCCCTTCCTAAACATTTCCTGTAAAAATTTACCAAAACAGCAAATCAAATGCACCTTTGATTAACACCTAATAGCAATTCAGGGCTTTTGAGGTATGATTTTGAAGCAGAAAAATAGAAAACTGATTTTACAGAATGGAGGAGAAACAAGACATTATATTATATACAGCACACAGTGTGAAGGCCAGGTAATGGATTCAGGTAGCCTGAAAGGAAAGGAAAACGAGTGCCTTATATACAGATGCTTCTCACAGTAATTTCATTTACTGTAATCCTGTGTATATACAGTCATATTTCTACAGTTCAAACTTAGAGTAACTCTAAGGAAAAAGACAATAGGTTAAGATGCAGTTATTAAAAGAACTGGATCTACAGTTTGCAGTCAGCATTTAGTGCCCTGAAATATCTAGATATCCAAAGAAGCAGGGGGACAAACTATAACAAGTTTCAGGGAAATAGTCTGGAATTTATCTGGCAACTTTCAGTTTATGGAAATTCTGCTTCTGATTTCAATAACAGTAGAAGACAAACAAATATGGAAGCCCTGCTTCCCAGCGTGATGCATATTTGCAGAGCAAGGTTGAAGGAGCAGGTAAGGCATTGGATTAAGATTCAGAAGACCTAGGAGGGAATTTCAGCTCTGTACCAATCTTCTTTGATAACAGTGAGGAAACCCTTTAACCCCACTCTGTCTCAATTCTGCATCAGTAACACAGTCTGGACTGCAAAATTTCTGAACTGACCTTCTTCTTTTGTAAGCAAACTTCTCCATGTCCACCAAGCATCCATTAATATCAGAGCTGCCAGATACTAGTGCAAGGATAGCTCAGATTTTGCATGCACACATACTTTGTGTAAATAAAATGCAAGTGCAGGTGTAGAGCATGGAAGATGCAAACACTGGGACTCGGATTCTATTGCCCTCCAGGTACAGCACGTGTGCAGTCATATTATATGATCCACTGCAGCCACCTCTTCACTCTGATTCAGCCTGAAAAAGCCCTGAAAAAGAAAATTTTATGCTCGCTGTTAAAGATGTCATTTAAAATGTGTAAAGGCATCAGTAGAGTCTTAGCCAACACCTTGCCAACACAAAAAAAGTAGAGAGAGGAAGGAGTGGACCAGATTCAACTGTTTTTTTTTTCTGTGGTCTTTTTAGAGAAGAAAAGGGCAAGGAGGGGGAGCAAGAAAGGTCCGAGTTGAATAAATGTAAATGTATGAACGAGACAGTTCTAAGCATACCCAGGTGTCTTGCCAGCTCACTGCAGAGAGGTCACAGAGAAATAGAATGTCTAATCATTGGAATAAACACAGCTGTGCATACTTATATTTTCCATACCTATTTTGCTAGTGGGGGAAAAGAATCATTCCTCAGAAGATCTTTTCCCAGCCACTTCTAGCTCCTTTATTTTTTTATCCTTTTTTCTTTTTTGCTTAAGAAGTGTTGTTGGTTTCTGGTTTCGGGGGTTTTTGTTTGTTTGTTTTATTTTTTTAAATTTTATTTTTAAATTTTATTTTTGGAGGAAAAAGAAAATTAAGCTCTCCCTACTCCAATTGGTTTTCCCCTTTCAGATGCTTATTAGTATTTGGAATATTTTTGCCTTCCAAACATCTTTGGTATCAAATTGTACAGAAGTGTGCGAAGACAGTTTTTTCAGTATGGGATTTAATACTTGTGGAATTTTAACGTAGAGAAAAAGGAGACTAAAAGGAATTTTGGACAGCAAATGCAAAACTGGAAGATTTTGTTTGAATGGAGCCAATGACAAAAAAGAGCAAAATAATTTTGCTCAACGTGAGGCACACAAAATTCAGCAGGAGCAACTGAGGGTTATAATTTTTTAAAATTTCCACAAGCTGGAGAAGAATCTTCGAAAACCTTTGAATCAATGATGAATATTATGAATAGATATGTTGTTTCAAGATTTTATACAAATCAAATATGAACCAAGAAATCTGACTGTAAAAAATGAAACGTGCCTTTGGATAAATCAGCTGGTCAAATAACAGATATTAACTCTCCCTGGAAACCTTACCCCACTTGTACTTGCTTTTAAGGAATTCATTGTCACAGCGTTTTGCAAAGAGAATTTATGACAGAGTAGAAAGGTTCCTTGCAAATTTAATTTGAATAACTGAAACTATTCTTGTCATGTGGCCAGAAACCTGCTTTTAGCATGTCATTTGAAAACAAGGGCCTCTGCCACCAATTACTCTTGCAGTTACATGCAAAGTACATATGGATAAAACTTAGAGATACTGGTCTGCTGCTGAGAATTACAGAAACTGCTACCTTCATTTCCATAAGAATTCCACATTTTTCTCTGACTACTTTTGTTTTATAACTTGACCAAAAATATTGCTCCAAGCTGAAAATTTCTTTTAATTTATAGGACGGGGAAAAGAGCTCTGTTCTTTTATTAAAACAATCTTGAGTCTGTCATGGCTCAAAAATAAATTTTGTAAAATGAGATTTTACTGTTGTTTTAAGAATGTGATACATTTGCTACTTTGGCGATTGAGCGAGTGAACATATTTTCAAAGCTTGATGTTTGTCTCAAGTCTGATAATTTTCAGCCTGCCTGAACACCTATTTTGTCTGCAGCAGGCCAATGTCCTTTGTGAGACTGCTCCCATCCAGCTGAGAAACCATCACCCCTTTCCCGACCCATGGGATCTCCAGGCAGGCTCCTTTGCAGTAACAGAGAAGCAACTGAGTAAAAGGGAAAACTGGCACACTCAGCTCCCCTTGAAGCTGGACCTGGCTGACCTGCTACCTCTTTTGGTGTAGCAGACATTAATCAAGACAGCAGGATTAGATGGGAGCAATTTTGTTGATGTGGCTTTTCATCTCTGGAAGTGCCCTTAGCGCTCCTTCCCAGGGCAGACATGGGCATGGCAGAGAGATGGGTCGGACACAGGAGATACAGGCAGAAACCTCAACTGAACTTCGTAGAAAAATCAAATTAATTTTTTTTCCTAGGAAAAGTAGAAACAAAAGGAAAAGCAACAGAGTGAGATCATTATGGCTAATTCTCTTCTAAATATCCAGACCAATTCAGATAATGTTATAGCAGCGGCCATATTGAAGCAATTTTTAAGTAACCTTTCCCACCTGCTTCTGCACAACCTTATCACTGTTTTTCCAACACAAGAAAGCAAAACTCCCACCAAGCCTTCAAGCAGTGCTTGCAGTATGCTCCAACAGCAGATCCCTTGAGCACTCGCCAAGTGAAGGGCCCTGCTTCGCCTTTTGAGGTACAGCTTCATAGTTGTGTGCTACACAGGTTTTAGAAAACATTTTTGAAAACCACACTGCTGGCAAAAAACCACATGAAGTGAAAATATCTCTTTAAAATGTATTTTTAAACAGTTTCCTCACACAGTGGAGCCCATTGAGTATACAAATAGCTAGTTGTAAGTAACTGGGAGACTCAAAGCTGTGGAGCAGATCAACTCCCCACAGGCAGGGGATGTCCAAAGCCAAACTTTCATTAGGTGCATTTAAAAACTTTGCAAATTTGCAAACTAGAACCAGCTTTGTCATATCAATGGCCCATTGCAGTTGTTAAATTCTGAAAGTCTAATTTGAATCTGCTTTCTAGTGAGAACAGGCCCAAACACTTTTCCATCATAGCAAGGGAGGATGAGGTGGGCGCTGAACTTCCTGAAACACTGAGACCAGGGGAGAGCTCAGGAGAGCAGTAAGAATGAGATATCTGTGCAGCTTGCCATGTGGGGAAAGCCTAAGGGACTAGGGAAGTTCAGGCTGGTGAAGAGTTGAGGGGAGTAAGAAAATATATCTAGATGTAGAAAGAAAAGGAGGGACCAATTAATCTCATTAATCTACAGGGCCTGAAGAATAAGTAATAGAGTTTGAATTACAAGCGTTACAATAATATGCAAAACATATTGTGTTACAAAGACTAAGAGGAGAAAGCGTTGTCAGGGCGTGGGACCAAAGTGCAAGGAGCTTGATTTATTTTCTAGCTCTGCTGTAGATTTCAATCATGTCTTCGGCTCCTTCATAACTGAACGAGATTCCAGGAGGATCAACGAGTTAATATCGATGTATGCAAGTATAGTAGAAATAGCAATTGAGTTTAGGTCAAATTCAATTTTATACCCATATAACCACAACTACAAAACCCCCTTGTTATTTCTTTACAGTAAAGGCCATATGAGAAAGACACATTATCAAATAAGCCAATTCTTGTGTACAACCTAGTCACAAGTCCTTCCTAGAAAGACAACATTTTGCAGGGTTATTAGATAATTTTGGGTTCTCTGACTTAGCAGCCAAAATTAACGAACAGTTTAAATGATGTTGTAAAATATTTCAGTTCTTCTATATGAAAGAAAAAATATTTGGTTTTGCTCAGTAGGAAATACTCCTTTTGGTCACTTCTAAAAGAAGTGCATGAGACTAAAGTTGCAGGGAGGGAGAAGGGGCCAACATTTTTAGCTGTGGAACTCCTTATCTGCAAGGTTCCAGCATCCCAAGTCAAGGAAACCGCCAATTTTTCTTATTGGCGCAGTTCCACTTTTTATGTTTGTATTTAAATTTCTTGCTTAGGGTAAGGTGTTCCACCTTCGGAATCAGTGTTCTCCCCACCAGCCTCAGGACATGTGTCCACCTGCCATTCCTTCTGGCCACATGGTGTGGCAGCATCCCACATAAAGAGCAGTGTCAGAACAAAGATGTGCTGGAGCCCCTACTTGGAAACACGACACTACTATGTCAACACCGTGCCAGGGACTGGCATGGTGTGCCCTCCGAGGCAGATATGAACTTGAGTTCAATTCAGCTCATAGGAGTGTCCTGGCTGTTGACTAAAAGGGGAACAAGGTCATCCTCACCCCCTATTTAGGCTGTCTGGCAAAGCTAGCTTTCCTGCTCCCAAATGTAATTTGACTGAAACTGTTCATTGAACTGAACTATCCAGCTGGAATTAGCGAGTAGAATCAGTCCAGCCAAAGTCAGGGATGCTGATTTATTTTGCCCAGCAACTGAAAATCAGCAAAAGTAAGGAATATCACAGTTCATTATCATTACAACTTATACATGCAACTTGGAAAAAAGGCTACAGAACAGAAAGAGGAGTTTTTTTAAGAAGGGTAATTAACCCTCAGAGCAGGTCAGATAGCAGTGGGGTAGTCTCAGTGACTTCTAGCCTTTAAGTCATGATTGTCTGTCTTTCTGAAATGCAGGCTATAATTCAAGCAGAAGTTAAAGGGCCCATGCCCAAATTATTGGGTAATGTTTGATGAATTGTGCTGTGCAGATTCAAGTATGTACCCCTGGTGTTCCATTATGGCCTTAACACTCCCAACAGCAGATGACATGAAAGTCAAGAGTATGACTGTGACCATGACCAGCTTTACTCTTAGCATTGCATTTGATGTGTCACAAGGCTTTCTATGAACAGGAATTCACTGAAAAAGCTAGTTCTGGTTTCATTTATATATTGAATTAGGTGAAGAAAAATGTATGATTATTCATTTTCCATTCATTCTCTGAACTCTCACTATCAATTTAACTTGAGTGACTTTGAATGAGCTTGAGCTCTATTGAAATGGAGCAAGCAGAGATAAGAACATCAGCAGACAGGCTCACATTTAAATTACAATGTGAATTAAAATCTGGCTTGTTGTTCTGCTTCCAAGATGAACACAAACAAAATCACTTGAGGCACCACAGACCCCTAAACAGTGTACATTTTAATTGTTAACTCCCCCTGACATCCTGTTGGCTCTGTAGGCAAGCCAACAAGAAGTGAGTTGGCAGTAAACGAAGATACATGATTCTGGGATTTCGGCTAATTCCAGCCAGTCTGCGGAGATGACAGGAGAGAGAACTTTGAAACCTCTGATCACTTAAGAAGCTGGTTATAGCTAGACCTAGTGGAAAAGGAGCATGGGCCAATTGCTGCATGTTATGGCCCCAAACTGAGCAGGCTATTATGAAACAGCATTCACTGTTGCTCAGCTGGTGTTTCAGGGCATGACTGATCCTGAGTTTACTGGTATGGTTTGGCTAAATCTGAATGCCCTGAAGTCGCTTGATCCTACTTCCTGGCCAGTTTGCACTATGGATCTGGTGCAGTGCAGAGGATGTCTTGGCCACTTCCCATGGCAGTATCCAGTAGAGAACTGCTGGCCCCAAACTGGAGTGAGTCAGTACAGAAGTTGGCTTCACACTTGTAAGCCGGACTCATCTTCCAATTACTGAGGAAATGGTTTCATCCAGGAAATAACCTACACCATCAAGGTCTTTTCACAAAAGATGCTTTCCTCAGTGTCATTCCTAGAAAACCATTCAAACACACTCTCAAAACCAAGACGGGTTAATCTCTTAGAAAGCAAGATTATGGCATTGTGCAGAGAGCTTGCAGGCTCAGTAACACACATTTTCCAGTGGAGCTACCAGGCTGCAGATGAAAACGTGAAATGCCAAGCAAGGAATTGCAACAGAGAGTGTCCCATAGCAAGGGGTCTGAAATCCTGCCAGCAGTCAGGGAAGGGTTAGTCTAAAGCAGACTAACTATCCCCTCCAGATGACCAAGCAGGGAGAAACCTTACCACCCTGCACTCTAACCTCTGCCAGTCCCACAGCCAGAGCAGAGGGCAGCTTGTCCTCCAGTATCCTGGCACTTCCAAGACTGCTTCTGCTCCCTGCCTAGACGGCATGCAATATTTGCTGTGAAGAAGAGGGACAATACAAAATACAAAATAAAGGAAATTTCTCTGGGGAAGAGGAATGATCAATGAAACTGTTGCTTCTGTGGTGCAGCTGCTGGGTCCTGTGGGATATTGATGAAGAGCCCTTTGTGGATTTGTAGTGAGAACCAGCACTGTTGTGTTATCAAGATAAAACTATTCAGGTGTGAATTTACCATTCTGTTAAGACATAAAGAACTCCTGACATCAACTTCTGAGCACATCCTATTCTTCTTTCCTCCTCAGAACTGTGGAAGAAAAACAGTTTATTGATCTCTGCTGTGAAATCAAATGTTGTTATAACTCTGAAGGGTGTCCAGTTACAGAGAAAATCGGTGGTAATCGGAAGCTTCGTGCAGACCTCGCATGACCCTGCTCATTCCAGCACAGAAAACTGTTTTTGTCTCACTTCGAAAGAAACCAGACAAACCCTGCGAGGTTACTTATAATCCTGACACCGCTCTCAGATTTGCCATATGCTGGGAACATGCCTTCTTGCCTATTTACAGTATATATCTGAAGGACTTTGTTACAGCCCTGATATTTGGCATATCTTAAGCCTATTTAGAACATCAACACCATCAATCACTTGGTACGGGGCCGAGCAGCTGGATGAACCTTGGCTATCATGTGAAGGCTATTTGTCATCTGGGCAAGTCTGTTTGGCGCATAACACTCCAGTCCCAGAACAATTTTCCCTCTCCAAAAATATTCTCTTTGATTCAGGAAGCACGTGACTAATAACAAACAAGGGCTTAAAGATGGAGGTCAAGGCTGAAACCTTAACCAAACAAGTGCATTGCTTATTAATGTTTGCCTCAGTCTTCAGATATTCCCTTGAAGAGCACCCTTGGTGAAGAAATGCAAAACTGTTTCTAAATAACATGAGATTTGAGAGATCTGCTTGGCCATTGCCACCACAGAGGTTTTTCTCAGCTGTGACCATGCTGTACAAACTGGTAGCCAGACAAGAAATTGCTAGTAGGAACCCACACTTAGGAAGAACTGTGCACACATTACATTCCCATTCTCATCCAGACAACTAATACTCAGCACGTCTGACATTTAGGCAATTAGCCCTCTCTTTAAAATAAGAAATATTAGCTGACATATCTTAACCATCTGTGTGAGCCAAAATAGGAGCAAGGGCGTTTGCATAAACAGTCTTAGCGTGTTTAACAAGCATGTAGCTAATGATTTAATTTTTTAATCCTCAACAATAGAGACTACTGGATATAAGCAAGTGCTGCATCATTTATATGTGCTGTTAATGAAAGACTAGTAATTAGTGGGTGACTAAACTTCAAAAGAACATGTTGCTTCAATACATGGTGTTGTAAAAGACAGATTCGCCCCAGCAATCTGCAGAGCCAGAAGGAAAAGGAAAGAGAAAAATATTTTGAAACTTTGCCTTATCAATTAAAGTGTTTTGTTCATATCTTCAGCACCACTTCTTAACCTCTCTTCACCACTTGTCTCCCCATCTTTTCTGTATTTGTTAGTTACCTGATCTTGTTTAGAAAGTAAATAGATAAGTTTTGTGTCACTGTATGTTTTTAAACAGATTCCAGCATAACACAGTGTAACCTAACATCTGACTCGCCGTGGAGTTTGCTGGGTACAAGGCATAGGCAATGCTTGTGCTTACAGGGATGACCCTGTTAAGCAGTGACAATGCATGCAACACCCAAATTTGTTAGCACTCATTGTTACTAAAGCAGGGTGAGTGACCTTGTCATATTTAACAGTTCTGAGCAGACACAGCAGTGGAGATCCTGAGGGCAAAACCAGAATTTCCATTAGTGATGTAACAATATACTGACATAATTAACCCCTTTTCCAGTTCCCAATGGCTTGAATAACTGCACAGTCCAGCTGGCAAACTCCCGATGCCTGGAATTTGTGCAGCCAGGATTTGTACAAACAAAAACAAAACAGAAGTCATAAGCGGTCTGTCTCATTTCCGAACAAGTGCAGCATTCAGAGGGGAGTGTGGCTCTAGCCTGGCAGTGCTCACGCTAGCATGGATGCCACCACCTCCATCTTCCAGCACTGCTAGAACAGCAGCAACAGACACAAAGGGTACGAGTAATGGCAAGAAGCAACCCAAGGATTTGGCAAAAAGATGCTCATTTCTAACTGCTTTTCACATGGAGCTGAAACCCTAGGGACTGAAGAGTGAAATATCTTGTTTACAGTTAAATTCCTGATCCACGTAACTAAGCAACGCAGCACTGTGGCTCCATGGAAAAATGGAAGCAAAGTTAATTTTTTAACAATGCCACATTACCTTTGTACATCTTGTTCCTGCTCTCCCTCAGGGTCTTACATGAATGAATCAGAAAATTGCTCCCTTATGTTAGGCTTGTGTCTGCACCTGCATTAAATTCATGTCAGAGAGGGGCGGAGGAGGCAAATGTTGGGAGCACCAATAGCATGGTACTCCTGGATTGCAACTCAGCCTGTCCAACATGACAATTGTCTTTAATAGCTGTTCAAGGCACTACAAGAAATGAGCCTTGCACCAGTGGTGGTCCCTTCAGATAAAAATAAAAAAAGGAAAAAAAAGAAGAATTAAACTAATCCAGGATCCTTTTTAGTTCAGTGCCTGTCTCCCATATGGCTGGTCATCTCCCTGCAACCAGTCAGGGAAGCAGAGTTCGTGCAAATGGGAATTAATTATGTTTACAACATTTTTGTAAATAGAAGTACTTTCTGTGCACCAGGCTAATATTTTTGATGGGAGAAAACTGGAGTCTCAAGCCATTGTATCTGGGGCCTGTGGGTGTCTCAGTGCTGGATTCTTGGACCAATGCCTGCAGCCCTGGCCTGGCTTTGGGCCAAATCCGGAGCTGAAAGGGGCTGTTCTCTGGTTCTGGTTTTGGATGACGCTTCCGTGATTTTGGCACAGGCGAATCAGAATGCAAGCCCAGCCTTGAACCCCAGCACTAGGCTAAACCTAATACAAAACTTCAGCCTGCTTCACATTATTCCTGCTGGTTAATTCCAGCTGTTAAACTTCTCCCTCCACTTCTAAGCCAGAGAGTGTTTTGTTGACAAATTTGCCATGCATTTCAAGGAAAGCAGAACCTGGCCAAGGTTTTGGGGTTATATACTTTTTTTCCACTGCAGGAAATGGAAGTGTTGGCAAAAATATTCACCGTTGTTTAGGATAAGAGAGTGTTTGGACATATCCAGTTTTAAGCAGTCTGCTTAGTCTGATACTCTTGATATATGAGACAGCAAAGAAATATGTCTAGGAGTCTTGGAATGAGGCATCTTTTTTATAAGATGAGTGAAATACACACGAGGATGAAATATTACTTGCGTATTACCACCAAAGCTGGTCAAAATTCACTCAATTGACTCCAGATGTGGGTTTCTTCAGCAATTTTAAAGTTAGCACTACTGTAACTAGGTGTGAGGCCAAGGAAAACTACTCTAGTGCTTTATAGCACTTGGAAGCTACAGTAGTCAAATCAAAATATGTTACAAGAGAATCAGTTTCTTTAAGCTTAACAGCAGGAAGGATTTAATATACTGAATACAGCCAACCCATCTTCATTTGAAGGAACATAAAATAAATCCTTACCACATTTGTGACTTATTATTTGCATAAAGGGCCCAGTTCAAGAAGCTGATCCATGACATTACTCATGCAAGTAGGGTCCTACAACTCGTCATTACCTTTTATTTGTTTTATTTTACTTTATTTTATTGTATTTCCATGAGATTACAGCTATGCTTAAGGTGAGCATGCACCTCCATGCTCTGCTGATGCTGGTCAGTTATCTGCATATTCAAAGCTACTTTTCAGCACTTATTAAGTGCTTCATGAAAGGTATTAATTCTACTTTTTTTCTTTTCTTCTGCCTGCTTATTCTCCTTGCAATTAGGCACTCTGTGTAAAAAGCTTCCCAAAAGAATCCACTGGAGCCCTCACCAGCAAGATATTTGACTCATCCTACAACCATGGCACTGAGTCTTTTAGCATCTTATCTATTCACTAACCACTTATAGTTACACTGGCACAGAACATTTCAGTTACTGCCTTCACTTATTTCATTATTAAGCTGTGAGAGTGATCCCATCACAAAAGGTGAGGAACCTCTTCAGCTCTTTCCTAATGAACAGCCAATGCTGTCCTTAACTCCAGCCTAGCTCACACTGCTGGAGCTTAAATGGGCAATGCCCGTCACCTGCCATGCTCAAGGCAGAGAGGGTTTCCATAGGAACAGAAATTCAGATCATCCTAGATCCACTGACACCACTGTAGTGATAAAAGGACAACATTTCCACTGCAGTTTCAACCAGTTTGGCCTTTTCCACTGCAAGGCTGGTAAGACCTTATGCTAAAAGGTCCTGGAGCAAAGAGGTTGCCACCTTTTCTGAAGTTGATTTTGTCTGCTTTTTTCTTCATTTTAATACAGGAGGGCCCTTGGAAATATGACCCCAGGGCACCCTAAAAATAAGAAACTGGAAGAGAAAATGATTCATTTTAAAGTAAGAACATTGCTCTGTGCAAACCAGCCTCCTGACTTTTAATGCTGGCCATGTTGCAGTCATGCTAGGCTGGAGTGACAGACATGCTCCACTTTTACCATGGAAAAAACTTTCCCTGACTGCAAAGGAAGAAGTAAGATTTGCCACAAAATTGCACACCAATCTAAGTGTTTAAGACTTTCTCTAAACCACTCAAAACCAGCTGCTGTCTGTCTGACATTTCCAGTGTGGGCATTTTGCAAGAGGATAATTTTAATATATAATTTAAGGTGGTCAGGTAGGTCTCTTTTACTATATTTCATGTAATAAAGGTTTAAAAATAAAACATGAGGTCATTTAGGGGTTTTGACTGACCTTCTGTTGAAATAGTTTTATCAGAAAACTGCCTTAATATTGGTTGATGATGTAAGGATATATCCTCAGCTGGCAAAAATCTGTTTGTAACTCCAGACATGGCAGGGGGCTTTGCCAAGAGACAATAATCTCATGCAAATTTCCCCTGATGATTTTAGAACTCTTTAGTTCTTTAATAAAGCATCACTTTGATAAAAGTTTAGCAGAGATGTGAGTAGCACAGAAAAGAAAAAAATGACACTAAAATAGGAGAAAATATTTTACACTTAAGAACCCTTGGCATGCTACACAGTACTATTTGATTAAGTGAAGTTGTAATACAAAGACAAGGATTAATCACACAAAAGAGCAACATAATTAATTGCAAAAGCTAAGGGAGAATTTCAAGAAAGAATGCATCCTTTCATTTAGCTTACAAAAATACAATTAGTAATTATTACTGATTTCCTGGAGAAAGTCCAGAGCAGAATTAAAAATATCTTGAGTCACGGGTAAGTTCATTGGTCCATGGGGACAGACATTCTGGACTGAGGGAAGCTTATATTTGTTCAGCAAACTTCTTGTTTTTAAAATGTTCTGTGCTGAATTACGTATCAGGGCACCCACGACTGGGTCTGTGCCAGGACTGGGAGACTCTTATTTTTAAATGCCCATTATCTATTTTAAATAAAAAGTAAATCGGATTTCTGCCTGAAAATTTGGAAAGAGCTGCTGTTACAAGTAATACTTAAAGGTCATTGTAATCCAGAAAAATCATTACAAGCAATCAGAAAAGCCATGAGCAGATCAATTTTATCTAAATTATTTTAGCTCACATGGGACAAATTGACACATTTCAGAGGAACAATATCCTTTAAAAATCTATTTACCTGGGATCATCTGATCAGCCTTTGCATTTGTTCAAGGCCGCATACACATGAATTCTGTTCAGCCACAGACACCAAAGCTAAACTTGTAGTTGATGTCACCCATGCAGGGGGCTTGTTTCATTCCTCCTTTTCTGGGACAGAAACAGTTCCTGCACAGGAGCTGCTGCCTTTGCAGGGATGTGGGAGGATGCCACAAACACAGAGTCACCACACATCTGAAATACACATTTTTAAAGACAAAAACTTCCCACAAAAGCATTTGGCTCTCTATCTCCACACTTGCTTGCAGCCTTTACTTCCACAGGGTCTATTCAGCAGCCCCTGGGGTCAGCAGTTTCCAGTTTCCCAGTCAACTCTGATAGGAATTGAATCATACAATAATGATGTGCCTGAGGATGACCAGCAAGTGGTCCAGCCTTGCATCTCAGATTCATGCAAAATGCTCAGGATGAGAAATTATTTTCTGTGGAAATTAGTGGGGAAATCAATTGACATCAGCTAAAAATCTGGTCAGGCAGTTTCCAAGTTCATGCAATATGCCTACAGAACCATACTGGTGTAAACACCAACAGATTCAGATAAAAAAAGCAGTTAGTCTGGGTACACTGAGATTGCCGTGAAATGAATCCAATTGCCTGAACTTTCAAGCCAAGCTGCATGTGAGTTAACTTCCAGGCTTGCTTCAAACACTGTCTACCTTCAAAGGCACTCCCAGACAATTCTGTTTCTAATGGTATATCTCTATTACACTATTAAAAAAGAAATTAGAGCCAAACTTGGTCCTAAATTCATATTGAAGCTTGGCCCACTGGTTACAAAGAGCTAGAGTGTGGTCTGTAGCCCTGATGTTCTGCTGCTGACTGAGAGATGCCCCCGCTTGAGAGATCCTTGATGGGAACAGAGCTAGCACAGTCAGACATGTGTCATTGATTCTCATGCAGACCAGCAGAAGGGACAAGCAGGGGGAGAAAAGGGAGCAGGAACAAATTATTTTGGGGGCTATTCCCTAATGGGAGCAATCTGAGGAAGCCTAGGCTTGTTCTAGCCTGCCCTTTGGGTAAACATGGCATAGGACAATCCCCAAAACCTGGCAGCCACAAACACCTCCATGTGCACCTTTCCCACAAGAGTAGAATCCAGTTTGGTGTTACCCAAAATTCTTCGGCTACTTTATTTTATTTTACTGTAGCCAGTGAAAATAAAATAACTTTTTGCTTGCTTTCTATGCTGCTGTTGAATACAGAAAAAATTTCTATGTCTTCTGTGGTTCATGAAAGCAAAGACAACCCTTTATATTTAAAGTTCCAGGACCACAAGTCTCTCCAGGGGGATGTTTTTCTGGAAGAGCAAAACTGACATAATTCTTTTTTTCAGGTGAAGAACAGATGTGGTAGTTGTAAAGTCACCTTAGAAAATGCCTATGTGAAGTGGCACTGATGAAAACACAAAGTATTGAGCAGTGAACTGCTTCATACAGAAATTGTCAGGGAGATTCCTGTACTTACAGGGAGGTGGACTGGGTGTTCTAATAGATCTTTTCCATCTCAGTTTTTTATCACTATGATTCATGTTAATTGTTAGTGGGAAATCACTTAGTGTCAGTAATAGAGGTGACACATTCATTTCTTTTTAGTCATTGCACATATATTGTATTTGAGGTGAAAGAAAGGGTTTATTTTTCTTCTCCCTTCCCCAGAAGCATGTTTGGATTTCATGCATAAATAGTCTTTCTTCCCTTAATCTGATTCACATGACAGTATGCATTTGCATAAAGCTTCTTCTTGGGAAAACCATTCAAACCTTTATCTAGAGAGAGTAGACATGTCGCAGAATTATGTCCTGCTTTACAAGACAGCTTCTTTTTTCCTTTTTCTGATGCATTATTTGTAGCATATGCTAATTTATTATAATGGTTATTAAGAGCACAAGGCCTTGCCTTTCAGCTTTCCAGATTTCCCCAGGCATACCCTAACATTCCTCTCTTTTCAGCTGTGCTCATCTTCTCCTGTCAGGAAGTGAAGAACAATTAATACATACTGCAGATAAAAATGTTCACACCAACCCACTCATTATTTGTTGTGGCTACAGCTCCACTGTGCTTTGTGCTTTCTAGACATCCAAGCTGGATCTGCCCCAGCAAGAATGTGAATTGTAACATACCATAAAGCTGCTCATTTTTACCACACCACCTGTGGTTGGTCAGAGGGACAGTACTATATTTTAGCCTAAAATCTATTTCTGGGCCAAATAAAGCTCAGATTCAGACCTGGCACTTTAACTTCTTCCAATCTCTGTTTCAGAAATACTCACCATTTGAGAGGGGATGAGGAGTTAAGTCAGGATAGCAATTGCTCCCTCTGGCTTTCTGCCATCTTGAGTTAAAGTCTTGCACCTGGTTGCTCTACTCAGGAGCCCTCTAGACCAGGAGTGAAGAACAGCTTCCCTTTTAACTCCAAACACAGCCAGTTTCCTAACCAAGAAGGAAGGTTTCAAACTCCCATCCTACCTCCTTCTTGAATTCCATGTGGGAAAGCTCCTACCTGAGCGGGAGTCCATTCTCTAAAGCTTTGAGCTGCTGGTAAGTCAACAGAGGCATATTGGGATAAAGCTAAGGCCTCTCT
>WEIT01000603.1:98176-123986 GCA_013389985.1 Dryoscopus gambensis | reverse complement strand
AGTATTTATAGATGTTATATCAACGTTAAATCAACAGTTAGAGTAAGAACAGATTAACATCCATTCAACAGAGAGCTGGAATTGTGTCAAAAGTTTTGGTGACACCATAAACCACAAAAGCACAAGTCAGTTATCCTCTCCTATGGCAAGATTTTGAATTTGCAGCTCAGCTGAAGTGGCTCTTGGTGAACTAACAGAACGATAAACATAGCAATACATCACTGTGTGCATGTTTAGATACCCACATAAAATAATTTCAAAGCAGTCAGAGGGATGCAGGTAGGAACTTTCCAATGAAATGAATGAAGGTAACACTCTAATTCCATCACTGGTATATTAAAATCACAGTTATTTTTACATCAAGTATTGCCCTGAGATAATCTGTAACCGTAATCGTTTCCAGAATGGGGCCCCATATTTTCAAAATGCAGCAACAGTCCTTAATTATCAGGCTTATTTAAAGTGCATGCAAACTAAAGAAGGTGAAGGTTAAATACTATGTTCAAAATTTAGTAATTGGGAAATGAATCCTTTAAAGAGGCAGAAATTATTCAGTGGGAGGCAAGTATTGTCCTTCTGCTGCTCAGTGCAACCTTTCCATTCCGAATTATTTCATGTTGAGTAATATGTTACAAAAAGGAGAAACTATTGTGTATGTGCAGATCCAATTAATTTCTTAAGGAAAGTGATTTGTCTCATCTCCAAACAAGTGTTTTCTTTAGGAAAGGAGAAGTAAGGTAGATCAGAGAATTCCTCCATTATGAACAAATAACCATTGAACTTTACAACTCAGAATCACTTTGGTACCCAACATACTGCAGTACTGAGATATATCTCCTTGGCTGATGGAGATAACCACCCACAGGAAGACTTCATTTTGCTTTTTGGATCTGGAGAGCTGTCATTACCACAAAACAACCACAATGCTGTGCTGCTTGGACAGACCTAATGGCATGTCTGTAATCAAGTTATTCTGCGCAGCAAAGAGAGGCACAAACACACACATGTTTTGAAAGAGCAAGCTCTCGCAGCACTTACCACACTTCCAGCTGCCTTACACCCCATGGGTCTTCCACTCTTTAATGAACCTGGTGGTTCATTTGATGCCTGCAGTGTATTCTGTCAAAGACTTGTGTGCATGCCATGCACAGATTCCTCAGTAAGGAGTTCTCTCCTTCCACATCCTCACAGTCACGTTCTAACTTAATCCAAGTCCTAAAGAGAAATTAGATGAAGGAAAGAGAGGAAAAATTCACCAAAAAGGGAACTCTTGATAAGCATACCTCAAACATATTCCTTTTTATCTCCTGTACTGAATCATGTACCCAGCCCTTGCATATAAAGAGCTCTCTTATCATAAGCAAGCAGCTTTCTGATGGGAGTGGAGGCTGCACTAAGGCTCAGGTTGGATTTCACCCCATCCACTTGAATTTCTCTCCCGTTTTTCTTGTCACTACAGCCTGCACAACTGAAGAAGATGATGTACAGGAGAGAGAGTGCCAAAGAAAGGAAGAGCTACTAGAGGTAACCCCTTTTTCTTCCATCAAGCTAGATCTGCAAAAGATCTGCACAATATCCATTTAAGGGGCGTGTATGTCTACATGTTGTTCTCAGTCTGTCTACAATGCCTATTCCACAGGGTAAGATCCTGTGGCTGAGAGACGTCTAGCAGATGGTGACAACACCAGGCTATCCCTAAATTTTTGTTTTATCACAGTATATTCCTCTCTATCCTTTGTTATTAATTTATTGTCAAATTTGGAAAAAAAATAAATACCTGAACCAAAAGACAAGATTCTCAGTTTAAGAGTTCAAACTAGTCCCTCAGTGGGACTGAAATATACCACATCCTAAGGCAGAAAATCTTGGAGAGTGGTGTACACAAGGGCAAACACTGGCAAAGGAATGGAGAGACCACCTTTACTCTTTGTACTGTTCTGACTTCATTGTTGCAGTTCTTCATGCAAAATCCCTGCTGTGGAAAGATTCTTCTGCTTCTGGTGTGCTGTGATTAGCAGAAGAAAAGCATGGCAATGAAAGGCATGAATCTCCTGCTGCCCAAACTGCTTTCCCACTCTGTCTTCATATCCAAACCCACTCCAAATTGCTTTTTTATTCCTTCTGTCCCGTACATGAAGTCAGACTGAGATTCGTTTGCTGAATGGTTTCAGTAACCTCTGCTCTAAAGCATAGAGGGACCAAAACAATAGTACAGCTATTGAGAGACTTGCCTGTTCTTTGCTAAAGGGGTGCTGGGGAACAGTATCTGGAAAAGGTTAGCTGAAACGAGCAATGTGACAGTGAGCCTCAGGAATCTGCTTGTGGATAAGCCCCTGTAGCCACAGCCATGGAATAATGGCAATACCCTAGCAAACCCTAAAGATTGTTCATCTCACAAATACATATCTGCTATACCAGGAGAGCACTGTCTGCTGAGACTGCTTGTGCTGCAAGAGGGAACCTGTCCTAGAGGTCTCCCAAGGCTAACAGAATGAACCTGTAGCTAACAAAAATTACATAAACCTGTGTTAGTGACCAAAGTTAGGACTTGGGTTTCTGGGGTGAAGAATGGCTGCTTTTTCTTGCTAAGATCACTAACAGCTGAAGAAATCCAACAAGCTTTTTTAATGAGCCCCTTAGAGCTTGTAAAATGGTATTAGCTATTATCATCGTTAATATTGCTTGATGTGGAAATATAAACTTGGGAAAACAAGTACTAAAACATTTGTGTAAATGTAACTCCTGACATTTATGTTTATTAATTTGCTTTTGAGCAGTTTTCCATATTAAAAAAGAGATTGATTACTATGAATGCGGAAAATACCACATTGTCACTAATATATTTTATTTAATTACAAAAGCAATAGAAAGAGGGTTTTAATATAATTCTCCTGCACAATTCAGTATGCAAGATTTTTTAAAAATCTAACACACACTTGACAAGAAACAGATATGTTGAAAGACATCAATAAATGTACTGATTAAGAGTTTGAGACACTTACTTTAAAAATGTGGAGCAAAGGCTGACTATTCTAATTACCTGAGACATGTGACGTCAATTGTCCTTAATACTTTAAGAATGACAGATTACAAATGAATAGATATTAGGGCTTTCTGCTCTGTTGCTTGCTGAAGAATCTGTTGAAGGACAAGTACTTGGATATGTCACCTTGTGTCTGGGGAGGGGAGGGGAGTAGAGAAGAATGAAAGGACGATGATGGGAAAAGTGAGATTATCTCAGTGTTGCATTCTTCCCTAAATCCAAAGTGGGAACTGATTCTCGAAGAGAAAACAATGCTTTGTGTTTTTCAATTAGAAATACTTAAAGGTATATGCAGCTAAGCTCCAAGCATTAGCTTCCCTTCACAGCTCTGAGGAGTGCTAAGAAACTGCACAGACCGTATTTCCCATATAAATAAAAAGAGGAATTAATTCTCTTTAGTGCTGGACATGGCCTGCTGACCAAGTGGTTTGCTGCTTTCAAAAGGCTCAAAACACGGACTACACTTCTAATGATGTTAATACAAACTCTCAGTTCAATAAAGAACATGTCTTTTTTCTAAGCAAGTCTATAAACATCTTTGCCCTCAAACAGAAAATGCATACCTGGGATCGAACCCTGCTCCTCTACACTGAGGAAGAGTATGGACTGAGGTTAGCAAATGTGGCATTTTCCTTAAGTAATGATTTTTACATGGAAACAGACTGTGAGAATTACAGTGTGATGCCAGAATTAGCACAACCATCTAGTGTACATCTCCTGCCTTAAGTAAGTCATAATTTGCTTCTTCCAGCACGTAAGCCTGGTAGGGACCCTTTGCTATTGCATTTTATGCACAGCCAGAGGAGGCAAAGAACACCCAGCACAAGTCACAGAGCAAACACAGCAAGTGCTATGGCCCAGGAGGTCCTGTCAGGATAGCTCCCACAAACAGCTGCAGCCCATGCCAGGGCACAGGGTGACAACCTCCCCTGGCAGAGGGTCCCACGGCAACAGGGCTGGAGTTAACCTAAATAACACAGGCCAGTCTTCATCCCCTGTGACAGACAAGGGGTGTGGGGCTCCCAGTGACCAGTGCTCATGCATGAACGCCTTCATGCCACTCTTGACACAACCCCATTGAAACTGCTGACCTCGCCAGGGAGGTATTTATGACATGTTCATTACCCACAGTCTGAACACCTGGAAGAGAAAAGGCTCTGGATTCTATTACCAATCCTCTAAGTTGTTCTGTTTCACTAATTATTTTTAATTCTCATTTATTACAATAATATGGCTATTTCTCTGCCCATCTTTATTTCTGCACAAAATGCAATGTAGAAAATTATTTACTCTAAGTCACCAAGTAAGAAAATGAGACAATATTTCTCTTCAATTCCGTGAGAAAGAAAATTGCTTTAAAAAATGCTTTACGTATAAAATAAAAATGTTTATTTATGTAAATACATATTGGCATCTATTGTCACCAACACAATTAACATTCCTTTTCCAGGGAATAATTCACAGGCAGTGACTGAATACAAATTGCAGCTCTTGAGAAGAAAGATTTCAACAAACACATATAGCAATGCCCCTAAATATATCATAATGGTTAAGAAACACAACAAAACCAATAAATCACTGATGGCCATTATAAATTCAGCAGTGGATCAGTTAATATTGCAGTCCTCTGAACACATTTACCCTGCCTGGATTTTAGCAACACACCCGCCCTTGTAGATACAAAATGCAGGTTAAATAGAGGCCTGTTCTCCTGTGGTTTTCCTAGAATTTAACCCAAGATGAACTCTAGCTAGTGTACCTATGCTGCTATCTGGTATGAATACACACACTGCACATGAGACTGATGATTACTGTTTCTGTAAGGCGTTTTTTTTGCAGAAAGACCAATCCCCTTAGAGTGAAGAAAGTAAAAAAGCAGCAGACAAAAGGCACACATTTTAAAGCCTCAAAACACAGACTCCTTACTATTTCCCCAGTGATAGGCTTAGAAAAAATTGTGGGTAGCAGCAGTGCCCAAGAAATTAATGTTAAAAATTTTAGATAAGTGGTTTTGTTGAGAAATACTTCTTAGAAGTACTCAAAAAAAGAGGACTCAACATTATTTCAGAGTGTTCTCCTGAAAGCATATAAGGTAAGAGAGAAGGATGAAATTTAAAGGCAACAGGACAGTACCCTCTGCCAGAACCAGAAAATAAATTTAAAGCAGCCCTATAAAACACTTACTTATAACATGAAATCAGTGAAGAGGTAAAAATTGAACTGGAGAATTGACTTGTCATACTCTCACTTTACTCCCTCCTTGAAAACAATCATAAAAATTTGAAGCAATTTGGCGCAATGGCCCGTTCTCCTGTTAAACACCTTAATGCATTTCATTTCTTCTAGTTATTCTTAAGTGCTTCATTAGACAAACAATTATATGATTCATGCACATCTAGGATAGGAAATATTTGAGTGAACTATTACAGTTCTTGACTCTTCATTCTTATGGTCAAAACCACAGGGAGACAGGACAAATTTACCTATAAAACCACACAGAGCTTTTCATTTTCCCTAAGGTATAAGAACTAGATGTAATTACAATTAAACCTTTAATGAAAATATTTTCATACTACTTCTGTCCAGGTGTGACAAACCCATCCATATTTCAAGACTTGGTGAAATAAGAGTTCTGACAGAACTGAAAGACTTTAAGAGACTGAGCCTACAGAAAACAAGGTAACTTCCTCCAACAAAAAGCATCACAATGTGGCTTTTCAGAGAGAAAAATCCCAGCTTGAAGATGTTCCAAAGCACATTTGCTCCCAAGAGTGCTTGCTAAAGGAAAGAAAATACAAAAGGAAGAATATTGCAAAAGAGAAGAAAATCCACCTGACTCAAACCACAGCCATTTTCTTGTCTGATAAGTCCAAAGCCAGGTGGCTAGAATAAAAGATTGGTGTTTATCTGTTAGAAGATCTGGGGCTGATTCATTCTATTTACTGCAGCAAGCTCACCTGTGAGGCTTTATAGATGCCTTGGGGGAAAAAGCTCAGCAGGGGTTAACTTCTTGTTGTGGGGGAAGAAAGGAGAGGTGAGATTTAAGTTTTAATCTGTGCAAGGGGAAATCCCCTCTTTTATATACCTGGTTCAGAGAAAAACACAGGTAATAACAATAATAAAAAAAAGTCTTAGGACTGGAGCACAATTCTTTAAACATTTCCAGGTCATCTTGGAGATGGGGGAAGGGAGTTACCATTATAAAAGCTTCCCCTGAGGTTCAGTAAGGGACTCAGTTGTGAGATTTGTAGGAAGCTTTAACTTGTGTGAAAGCTGTGAGTTTAATGCTTGAATTAACTCTGAGCTGAGGAATAAAGTATACTTAATGCACTTTTAAAGCACTGTTTTACTTCCCCGTTTGTTTCTATAAAAGGATGCTTTCCAAGCTGATCTGTGCAGTATATTTGTCCCTCTGGGTTTTACCTTAATTTGCTTGCTTGAGCCAGAACTAAGAGACCTGAATATCTGGTCCCAGAAATTATTTTTTCATTGTGTACCACTGTCATTTCTGTCTTGCTCTCCATTTAAAAGATTCCAGCTTCAAAGATTGCAGTCTTCAGGTACTAGAAACCTAAAATGGCGATGCTTCTCTACAGTGTAGTAACTGCAAAGATGAAAGAAATCAGTTAAAAAACCCAGAACAGTCGTTTTAGTCCAATTTGCAGTTGATGTGGGATAAAACACCAGCCTGTTTAAAACTAAAAGTGAGAACAAAAAACCCCCTAACTTTTACCTATGGCTGCAAGGCAGTTTATTTTGAGAAAAACCCTCTAAAGCTATTCCAAAACTACTTGCTTGTAGAGGCAAGGTTTTTCCATACCAGCAGGTGTGTTGAGGTGTGTTGCCCTCTGCTCTGCAGGGTTAGCAGATCTGCTCCCACCAGCCGCCTTGCCCATCAACTGCCAAAGGCCACCTCAAATAGCACAGCAGCAGAAGGTGGTGCCACACTTCACTCCTTTCATGTCAGAGAAAAAGATATTTTCAAGTCCTCCCCCATGGGTTTCTTCACTCTCTGAAAAAATACCTGAAGGATTATATTACACTTTCTGGACAATTTGATCAGGAAACACTGTTGGCAAATGGTGTTTTATATTTGTGAATTTGCCCTTTTTTTTCTGCATCTAGCTCCTTGTTAGGGTAGGCAGCTACCTACTTTGTCTACCGTTAAAGCTGGTCCTGGCAAATGCTGTGTTGTACTCCAACTGAGCCTATAAAGTTTACAGAATAACAGAGCTGCTTTAATGTGGCAAATGGAAGGGCCAGAGATAGGCCAAAATTACTTTGACATTTAAAAAGTCCAGCCTCTTTTGCTTTACACTTTCACTTAGTGCTGGAGTTGAGAAACACATAGAAAAATAAAGCTTTACAGTTTCCAGTTAAATCTAACTATTTCATACTGTGAAATTAATTGTACCCTTGCTCTTTCAATCCTCTCAAACTGAAATTAATAACATTGTGGGAAGCCATGACTTTTACAAAAATGTGTAGTTTAAAAATTGTGAAGAAATACTGATTCAAAGAAAAAGGTGAGAGAAACATAATAAACATTCTGTCTGGGGAAGAAATGAGCCTGTTCCTTCATCTCTTGTCACCTAGAGTCTCTGAATTCCTCCAACTCGGTACATCTCATGAAGTGAGCCATTTGAAGAAGATGACTTGTGGATGTACAGTACGGCAACATGGAAATCTTCTGGCTCCACAGCACTTATGTACCTTCATCTGTTATGCTCTGTCAGCTGCACATGATGCAAAAAAATTACCCAATTTAACCTTCCATCTCATTCAATATCCAGGATCAGCTGATGATGGAAAATTGGGGACTGAAGCTATGGAAAATTGGGGACTGAAGTTATTTGTCCGTAGTCCATTTATTCGTTTCACAGAGCAGGACAAGTAGCTGCATGCTGTTGATTTTACTATTCTGTAACTCAAAAAGGAAATATTACTGTGGTTTTTTCTTACTATTTTCCTGCAGTCTGGCCTGACCTGAGCCACATAACTGCTGGTAACAGCACAAGGCCAAGCAGTGGGATAAAACATGGATTGCAAACGTTCTCTCCACTGCTTCCCACACAGGTCTTACTGCGTCTCTCCTTCAGGGTCCTTCTGTATCTGGAGGCACATGCCATCCTGCCCATAAAGGAAACAATGAAAGTTCATTGCTGCAGTGTCACATCAAAACCAATATGGACCCGAAAGGTCAGAAGGGCAATAACTGCACAGAGCTGGTCATGATAACTTTATCACACTGTAGAAGGATTGAACAGTATAATCCTAATTTAAATGCCTGGTGTCTGGCCCTCTTTTTCCCTAGTGAAGCAAACAAGAAAATAAAAGTAAAGGAGCCTGAAGTTTCTGGGGAATGTGGGCATGCAAATACAATATTCATAGAACTAAAGATAAACCTTGCATGCAGAAGGTATGAAAGAAGTTAGGAATTTTACCACCAGCTGTGGTGGTAGCAGCTGTGTCTGCATTGGGCCAGGACAAGATGTAGTTGTTTTTATCCCAGGACCAACTAAGCAAGGACTTGGAGTCCAGCCAGCTTCCTCCAAGAAGCCCCAGAGAGCTGCACCCAGTGCTTCCCCCCAGGAGGGCCGGACATGGCCACTGCTTTCACAGATATGGGCATGGGGCCTGTTGTGTCAGTGGCTGCTTTGCCGGTGCCAGTGGATTACGGTGCTGACCGAGGATGAGATCTCCTGTCACTACCTTGAGCTCTGCACCTGACTGAAGTGATTTTTCCTGGCATCTGCCCATGTGTTGAGTCAAACCCACCTGCAAACTTAAAGTAGAAAAATGTAGTTAATAATCAAACAAATCCTTTCAAAGAGACTGGAGGGCAGGAAGAAGGAATAATTGCAATACCAATAGCAGAAAGGGGAAGAAAGTTTTGGCTCAAATCTAAAAGGGACTTCTGAGACGAGTATTTGCTGTGCCTGGTAGTTAAATATCTGGCTGCCTGCATAGGTTTATTACCCTGAGTTGAGTGTTGAGGGTCTTCACAGAGGGTAGGGTCTTAGTTGCTCAGAAAAATTAAAGCAGTTAAAAGTAGCTGCTCAGACCCTGGGAATAAAGTCCTAAAAGCCACCAGCTGGAGGAGAGAACTGCCCAACCGAAAATAGTAGAAAAGGCCAGTATTTCTAACCTGTAAAGAGAACAAATTCCACCAGAGCAATTCTCACTCTTTCTCCATCTACAAATATACTGGACACCCGTATATTGATTTGAACATGCCTGTGGAGAACACTAACCTGGATTTACCCAAAGCTGTTCCCAAACTGTAGGTAAAAAGAAATGCAGAAAGAAATGTTGATCTGCCTCCTCCATTTGTTGTTCTTTAAATGAGGCATGAGCCTGCTTCTAATGAGTAACTTGAGAGACAAAAGGAGGGCTCTTAGCTTAGGTGGGAAATTCCCAGGAGCAAAATCCTGCTTTTCAGTGAGGTGAAACTATTTTCTGAATTTTTACCTCAAGATAGAGCAACTCATACATTAGAAGTATGTATTGCTTAGGGAATCAAATCACTTGCTGCAGCTCCTGGAGTAATCTCCCAAAACAAAATATATTTGTCTTTTCCATTTAAAAAATTTAAGATACTCAACACACATGCCATGCTAAGGGAATTCTTGTTTGCAACAACAGTAAGAACGTAGTGAGATCCAAAATACTCCACGTGGTAACGTACAGAAAAACAAAACCTCTGTTCCTCAGATATTTCAATCTTTTGGACAGAAAAATAGTTAATACAAATCATTGTGCTTTAGCTCACTAATTAGCTCCTCAGAGACCTCCAAAACTCCCTGCACCAGGAGTCCATGTATAAACTGCACCAGTTTTTGCTGTTTCCTTTTCCCTGTCCTTCACAGTGATCCCTATTTACCTTAATTCCCACATGTCTTTTCTAAAAACCATTGTGTGGGAATATTCTGGGCCAGGATGTACTTGCTGCTTTGAACCAGGGATTGAACAGACAATGCTCCATTGCTATTGTCTTGGCAATATTTCACTATTAGTACAAAAAAAATAGGCTTATTGGATGTCTAATAATCATTGCTACTGTTAATAATACTATTAACATATTTTTATGTCAGCTATTGTTATTTATACTATCCTAATAAAATATTAATATGTAAATTATTAAAGTAAAAATGTACACTGTTATACAGCACTCTCTTTCAGCTTCATTTCTGTTGGTTGCTCTTTACCTGCTGGGGGGACACAGCCAAAGGATACGGCAGGGACAAAATATATTTTTGACGTGAGAAAATCCTTCCCCATTGGGAGAATTCTTTGCCACAGCTGGCTGTAGTAGAAAGCACCTGAACCTAAACAGTTAGGACATTCAAGGAAGTCCTGTATTTCAAGCTTTTTCAGTAGTGTTATGGTGTTATTTTCTGACCTGCAGGACATTTATGGGCTCAAATCTGCACACACAAGTTGTTTTAATAACAGGAGTACCATGTGAAGCATGTGCAGGAATGTTTCCGTAGAGTCACCTTATACACTACCTTGTAGCTGCTGTCATTTTCTGAACAGAAGCCAGCTGAGGGTAAGCACCTTCCCATCTTACTTCTCATGGTTGTTTTTTTTTTTTTGGTTTTTTTTTTTTTTTTTTGTTTGGGGTTTTTTTTTGTTTTTTTTTTTTTTGTTTTTTTGTGGTTTTTTTTGGTGTTTTTTTGTTTTTTTTTAAAGTGTGAAATCTTGATAACTCTTTCCAGGGGAAAAGGGGATCAGGCTGAAACCCATTAACAGTAAGACTGCTTTCCACAGGACTTTTTTGCAGAGTCCCTCTCTCTTCTCCTTCCAGACCATCTCAGACCATGGGTTGAAAAACACTGCTCTGAAGTTAGTTTCCAAATGACAACATAAAGCAATGAAACAGAAATACCTCTGGCACTACTGTACTATCTTAGACTATTTTAAAACTACAGGGAAAAACAATGTTTCATCTAAGAAGGAAAAGGTACAGTTGCTGCATAGGGACATAATCTCATATTTTTTCAGAAAGTGTAATTGAGTCATAATCAATTAGGCAATCTAAAAACCTGTAATGAATTAAAGATATGATTTCTTTGTAGTTGCATTATGGTTGGAAAATTTATTTCTTAGAGACAAGACAGCAAATGCTTAACCTGGGTTACTGTGCTATGTTCCCTGACAATCCTCAAGTGAGATTGAGTTTTTGAAGCAATTTTACTTTTTGCTGTGTTGTTCTTTGGGTGTGAGAATCAAAGTTATGCAGTCATAAAGTTTTAGGTGTGAGGATCAACTCCTTGTATCCTTCCTTACCATCATAAACAGGCAAAAGATTGAGATGGGTTGGTGAACAGATTTTTATTTTGGTAATTTTGTTAACTCTCTTACAGGAAAAGTGTTGGAGTTTGAAAACGTGTTTTGGGGATTTAGACACTTTATTCTTTCTGTGGCATTATATGAGTAATTTGGTGGTATCTCAGAGCATGAAACAATTGGCTGTGGATTTGTAATGAGCTGGTTATCTTATTTCCCTTTGCAAATCAAATTAAAGAAACAAACTGGGAAATGCCCTGTTTGAAGGATGGGTGGGTTTTTTTCAGGGATGGCAAACAGACAAAGTAGATAAAAGCTGATATTAGCATTCCTACATTTAGTTCCTATGACTATAGACATTACAGACATTAACCTGTTTAATATGAATACTGTCTCTATAGCCCTTACAAAATGCTGGTAATAAGAGCTAAACCGTGCTGTATTTCATTTCATTCCTGCTGATAGCATTTATCAGCAAAATCTGGATTTAAAAACCCCCAAAATATGCAATTTAAGCCTCATCATAACTGGACTGCTGAGGAGGAAAGTGAGGGGATTATCTGGAGCCTGGAAGCACAAATATAAGCGTGTATTGTCAGCATGGGCTATAGGCCTTTTAGCAAATGGTAGTGTAAGCTTCAGCTGACAGGCCTTTTCACAACTGACAGATGAAAATATGAAACTTAAATTCTTCATGACAGATAGCTGTGCTGAATGAAGAGGCCAATGGGACAGTGCTGGGCTGGGGGCAAGAGTGACAAATACAGGCCCAGTGTCTACAGTGCGGGATGGCTCTTTGTAACTCACACACAATTCATTCCTCAAGTCTCTCCCATTTTGCCAAGCAAACTGTTATAGCAGACTGGGGGGTTTTTTCCCTCTCTTTTTCTTTCAGATCAACATCTTTTTTCAGTAGATGAATGCCAAGCCTTAGAAGATGGGGGTGGAAGATTAAATTTAATATGCAGGCATGAAAGATGTTTCCTGGATGCTTCTCCATTGGACTTTTCCACCCAATCTAACACACTACTATTGTAGGAAGCTTATTCACTGGTTTATGAACTGTGCTTAATCCTCAGTGATGCAAAGCTTTGTCAAAATTTAAAAAAAATGGTATTTTGAAATAACAGCTTCTTTCTGTCAGCATCCCACCTCTCCAGCCTTGCCTGCTCATATGGTTGCATTCCTAGCCAGGATGCTCCTTGGTGCAGGATGGGACTCCTGGCATGAGATGGAGGTCCTGGGAGTAGAGCCCAGCCCAGGCCCTGCATCCAGATGTGGTTTTGTAGCAGGAAAAGCACAGAGAAATGTTCTGTGCAGTCAGAGGGGCCCTGGACACCTTCACTTGTGGAGCCCCAGTCCTGCTGCCGAGCTCTCTCACAGCTCTACCGCTGGTGCCTGCAGCACCTGCCCACAGGGAGGTCACTCTTCCATGGCCCCAAGAGACTCCTGAGGTGCAGCTGCCTCCTGTGGACAAGCAGCTCCTGCAGATGTTGCTACCTCATCTGCCAGCACCAGTCTCCAAGCTAGTCTCCTTCAAGCCATGCTCTGTCCGAGATGTGGCCTGTGTGGTTGCCAGATGTTTTCCTGGCAGGAAAGGTCCTGGCTTGGTGTCCTGCAGGGCATCACACCAGATGATGGCAAAGGTCTCCTCTGGCCTTCAAGTTTATGAAAAAGAAGAAAACACCCAGGCAGGTTTTGTTGGTTTGTTTGCTTTTCCTTCGCAGAGGGAAGTGCCCAGCTATGGAGCCGTTATGGTCTCCCCTGTGTTTTCAGTCTTGTTACTGGGCTATAAAAAGGGGAGATGGGAGCCAAAAATAACAACACACAGTATGGCCTCTGGCCAGTCCCAGAGTCATTACCTCCACAGAATTCCCTCTGAAGTCAGTGGACTGTAGGATCCAATCCTTAGTATTTGTCTTCTTTTATACAATTTGTAATTATCAATACAAAAAACCAGAAAGCCCTAAGGTAATATGTTAATTCTTACCAGATGTACTGTATGTATCCTTATATGCTAGAAGCCTGGCAGGACTGGAATGTCACAACAGACATTTACTGAAGTACCTGGGGAAATGTAACAAAAAGTGTTAGTAGAAAATGGTCTTTCAGCTAAATTACCTAATATATTTGCTAATGGTATCTGATTTAAAAGCCATAAAAATACTAAGTTAAAAGCACATTAGAAGATGTGGTATATTTATAAGTGTTTGTCACCTTGGCAACAAAAGAGAAATTCCAAATCTAACACTAGCTTTCATGGGCCAAGACCTTTGAAAATTGATAAATACCTACTCTTTACAGCAATGATCTTCTCTCAGGGAAGAAATACTCCACTGTAAAAGGAAGTTCTTCACTGCATTACAAGATTCGTGAAAGCTTTCAGCTGTGGTTTTGCCTTGTCTGCCCACTGTAGTATAATTTATGAAGTCTTGACAATGAAAACAATACATTTGTAAATAAAACACTGATCTTTTTTGTACCCTTTTTGTAACTTTGAGCCCTAATTTCCTTTATACAAACCAGGTTTCTTAGCATCTTTCTGAGCTCGAACCTGGCCTCGGTCAGTTTGCAGATCTATAGCTCTGCTCTGATGGCTGTGGTGGGGGCTCTTTTCTCCTGCCTATGAATATCCATGCCACAAGCACTAAACTATACATGCCTTGACAAATGTAGTACCAGTTTCAGCTCTGCCTTCCTACATAATATATGGTCCCATAAAACTGCACTTTAAGACTAAAAGGAAAGCTATTTGCTCACTTGTAATGCAAATGCTTCCAGTATATTACCTCTGCATAACATTGAGCATAGTTCCTTATTATGTTAATTCTCAAGGCTCCACTGGTTTGCCCACGAAGATCATAGGGACAGATCTACACAAAGAATTAACAGTAACCGAAAAAAAATTCATGCTGTCCAGTAGACCCTTCCAACACTGCAAAGCTCTGTTCTGTGTGATGGCAACAAGTTTCCCTGAGGAACGGGGAGTCAAATTAACCATGAAAAAGAATGTCCCCAAAACTAAGCATTACCCAGCATAATTGCCTTTTACCTGTATCTTCACATCTGCTGGAACTGATTAAACAATCTGATCACAAAAACAAAAGCAAAATCTGTTGTATGTGGGTAATCTCTCAGCAGAGGTGAAACCCTATGGATTCAAAGCTCTAAAATGCCTTTAAGGATTAGAGAAGCCTTTAGAGAGCTTTAGGTAGCACTAGATAAGATACTGCTGAGTATCTCATATCCCTCTTTTTCTTCCTATTTTGTAGATGCTTTCATTTTTCTTCTACTGTTGATTCACGATGTTGACAATTGGCTAAATTGAATTGACAGCTGAATTGTCCATGATCTCAGGAGACACTGAGCCAAGCTGCACAGAAAATCTCTGTATATTCTTCATTTGAGTCAAGTATCTATGGGAGAAAGGAAATTATCAATATGAATTAAACATTTGGAGAAGCTGCTTTGGAAAGAAGAACTTTTCATTTCAGAGTTGTTCAGGACATATCAGTATTAGTGTATAATTCTGCTGTCCTGAGTCTAAAGTTTGGCATTTTTTTAAATAGGAAATTTAAACCCACATATTTCTGGTCTGATTTAGATTTCCCTGTGCAAGTGGTCATGCCTAACTAGTTTTCATCATGAGCACACCTTGCTTTTGTTAAAATTAATGAGGACTGAGAGTGTTAATCAGATCAGACCTTCAACCTTGCCAGTGTTTTAGGGGCTTGAAGACCAAGCTCACAGCTCTATTCATCTCCATCCATCCATCCAGTTGTGCCCCAACACCTCCTCAGTGAACATCTCCAGTGAACCACAGAACTGACCCTTGTATTAGCAAAATTGCTTTTTTGC
Organism: Dryoscopus gambensis; assembly: GCA_013389985.1. Classification (NCBI taxonomy): domain Eukaryota; kingdom Metazoa; phylum Chordata; class Aves; order Passeriformes; family Malaconotidae; genus Dryoscopus; species Dryoscopus gambensis. Next base: position 108,793 of record WEIT01000603.1, on the reverse strand, counting down.
AAAATACGTGCAATTTATACAGAGCTGATAAAGCGTCTATTAAGGCACTGGTTAATAGATGTGGTTGGAGCTATTTTTCAAGTATTGATAATAGGGTGGAAAAAGGGTTTCAATTAACTGAGGCTGCAAGAATCATATGGATAGACATATGCTCTTACACTCAAGTGCACAATTTTCACTGATTGATAAACCTAACACACCACTTGAGACTATATTCTAGTTACATCACTTCACCATTAAATTCTGCATTTACCCCCAAATGAATAGATTAACATTAAGTAAACTCTACTGAAAAATTGTACATTTCAGTGAAGCTTCAATATAAATTTGTACCAGCCGTAAAAGAAGATTACAATTTATCCTTTGAAAGTCATTATTTAAAATGTACAGTTCAAGTTTTCTATACAATAAGTGTTTCAGATGTGCTTGTTTAAGCTTTAACAATAAAGTTTATGCAAATCTGCAAAAGACTAGCTACACCATGTAGATCATATTATATATATGTATATATGTATATAACATACAAAAATATAACACATACAAAATATATTAATAATAAAAAAATTAAAAGATGATTAAATTTTATTATGAAGGTGATTACCCACATTATTTTAGCAAATCTGTGTTCATCATTTTTGCTTGCTCTTATGTATGCCACAAATAGATTGGATTTTCATTTTGTTTAAAATAAATAAGGTAGGTCATATGATTCCAGCAATAGAATTAGCATTTTAATTGGTGGAGAAAAATGACTATGTTATAGAGACATTCCTGAAAGTCATTGAAAATGCAGAGTAGATGGAATTGCCTCAAGAAGAGGTGTAAAATCTGTAGTGTTAAAGGGATTGCCAGGACTGTGGGCCAAATTTTGAGGAACAAGGAATTGTTCTGTGAAAACCAGATGGCTAAAACCCACATTGTAATACCTCAAAGAATCTGAACTTCAGTAGACAAGGTTTGGCTGCCCTCAGAACTAAAGACCAATTTCTCCTTGCTTTGTGCTTTTAAGAGGAGATGGTTTTCCATTACACGCAAAAGGCAGCTGTCACAAGTGCTTGGTGAATATTTGGAGCCCCTTAGAGTCATTAGCTGTATGAAAAGATATGATGTTTCTAAATAGTCTTGTATAACTTAGGAATTCTTAACATCTGACAGCATAGGGGATATCTGTCAACTTCTTTCTTTTGCTTTCAGCATTAAAGATAATATACATTTATTCAATTCTCTTTTTAGGTTACGGTTTAAACTCCTACAACTGAAGAGCCAGGCATTTGGATGTATTTGGTTACACTGTGCCAATAAACCATGTGTGTGATAACTGGTTGGGATATAAAATTCTAAATTTAGTCACATTTTTGGGAATTGAGGAGCCATTGCTTCAGCTGCCTCTCTCAGATCTGCATGTGATTGTTTAAATTTATTTTTCCTTGTGGCTTACAAAGAGCCTGCATAAACACTGAACATACAATTTCAAACCTTATTGTTTTGTTTTGGTTATACTTCAGACTGTAGCCACCTCAAACCACTTCTGAGTGAAAACACAAAGGCAAAAATGGACTTTTCCCTCCAGATGACAAGGCAATGTAACACAAAGAACAAAAATCTCCTTTTTTGAGGCACTGACTTTTTATATGGTCCATGAATCATTTGCCATTAATGTGCAAGAACTTTTGTGAAGATGGTGCCATAGTCACGCAGATTGATGCAATGGAGAGGACCTAAAAGTCCCAGCATTTCTGAGACTTTGTTTTTTAAATAATTTTTGCTGTCTTAACTTTAGGTATATTATCAGTTTCCTCAAAGATTGGAAATTGTTCTGCTGACCAAAGTTTTGTATCTTACTGGTGAGCAAAAAACTGTTGACTTAAAACATAGAAGTCTGTTCTGAATAGTCTTAATAAAATCTGTGCTACTACAAAGGAAAAAAAAATTTACTATCTAGATTTGCAATAACATGAAAACAAGATTATAAAACAACCTTCCAGACCTCAAATATCTGACCTGCAAAAGAGCTTAGCATTGGCATCTCTAGGTGTTTCAGTTCTTTCAAAATCAGGCCCAGAGTCTGAATAAGAATGTCACCACAAGACATTTTCATGCTATTTGCAGATTTTCTTTACAATACCTTCAGCTTTTGATTGTGCTAAAGGCTTAAAAGCAAATCAGAGAAAAGACTCCCCTATTGTGTATTACAAAAGATACAAGCCAGAAACAGTAAAACTGAGAGTGCTGTTTCCTAATGCACTCCTTCACATGACAATCAGTGTAGATCTTTTACTTTCTTTCTCAGTCAACCTCAATAACAATGTACTTAAATCTAACTTCTTTGCTGTAATGTACTGCTGTAGGTGATCCTACCCACTTTTAATTTACTTTGTATGTTATAATAATAATTAGCACCACTGTACTATCATATTAGCCTGCTCAACTGTACAGTTTATCTGTACAATTAGTAATGTACAAGTAAATATTTTAACTTATGTCTGTGTACACAATGTAGACAAAAGGATTTTGTATATATACTCAGTAAAACCATTGGTTTTGTAGATTTGTTTGACATATGCTCACCATTTACTCTGATGCTGTTTTTATAAGAATTCCCGCTGTCATTGATGCTACTGTATTTGCTGTGGGGCTAAGGATTATAGTTACAAAAGACTTATGTGCTTTGGAAAGCAGCGTAGGACCACAAGAATTTGTTTTCTAGGGTTTTCTTTAAAATATAATTCAGAATAAGTTCCTACCTAACAGAAACAAAAAGAACTATTAGTTTTTCACAGTTTTACATGCAATGGCCCAGAGTGGGCTGGGCCAACTGCTGCACTCATGAGAGCTGGTTGGATGAGCTGAATTAAGATCAGGACTTGCCCAAATTGCTCCTTGTGGCTTTGATTTGATATACTGCATCAACTTCACTTGGTAATCTAAGATAAAAAGCAGACTAAGATAAAAAAGGTCTCAAGAGTGTCCTTGTTTAGAAAGAAATTAATTGACACCTCTGCTGGTGGTACAGTGTTTCTTCATTCATTTCTGTGGAAAACCACTAGATAATTCATCAAAACCTCTATGCTTGCTTAAGAAGACATGACTAGTTAGCAGGAGCTCTGAGAAAGAAGGTATTCTCTGTTTGCAGGATGGATGAGGAGGAGCTTTGGCGCTCTATGAGTTTCTCCATGCCACAGACACCACTGTCTGCTTTTCCAGCTGGGGTGGCCTTGCTGCCCCTCTGCCTGGGCCCTCTGTGCTGGCAGCACGGGAGCTGAGGGGCCCAGCGTGGTGGTCCTGCTCATGCTTCACACTGGCCCTGCACTGCTGGAACTTGTGTTGCATCTCCTGGGAGCTACATCCATGGCTTCAGGATTAAAACATGCCTTAGACACCTGACTTTCACTGACTGCATAAATCTATGTGATAAAATACACCCATCTGTTTTTTTTGCAATGAAGATGTGTCTGCAAGCGTAGGAAGTAAACCAACTGCACAACACTTCTTCACAGGCCATGGACAAGCCATGCTGGGGCACAGGAGCAGTAAGAAGTGAGGAGCAGTGGAGGGGAAGAAGTGAATTGCAGGGACAGAAACCAACACACCTGGACCCCAATTGCCCGTCACCTCACTGAAGGGACTGGGAGGGAAGGAAAGTGGCCAGCAGCGAAAACTAAGGGAGCTGAGCTAAGAAAGGAGGGAGGAGAGGTGTTTGACTGAAGTAGAGCCTGAAGAAAGGTAAGGAAAGGTAATTCCCTGAGTATTTGTTCAATTATATCTGTCTTCTTTTTTTCCCCTCAGTACACAAATGAGTAATTAAAAGGCTGTGCTAATTGGCAATAAATTAAATTAAGTGAAATTCCCCACCTTGAGGCTGTGCTGCCTGTGACACTGCAGAACAGCTGAATGACAGCCAGGGCTGGTGACAAGCAGGCCCCAAGGGGCTGCAAGGGCAGTGAGTACACTCTTGCCTGCCAGCACAGCAAAGCCAGCACCAGCAGCATGCTCTGAGTGACACATACTGCTAGTGCCAGCTCCCACCAGACACACTGGGGAAGCTCCTGGGGGGATTGCTGAGCTGTTAAGCGAGCTAAACAGACACATTTAGGGCTAAAAATGCCCTAGAGGAATTTTGTCAGAGAAATGTGGCCAAGGATGACTGCTGTTACCTGAACTTGTAAGAGATTATTTCCATCTCCTGACTTTTCATACATAATTATGGGGCAAGTCCTCCTAATATAGTGAGACATGAGATAGGTCCCTTCAAATTACATTTCAGGGCTGATATTTAAACCCAGGTGCTCTGAATCTCCACCTTGAAGAGCCCATTTATCTCTTTTCTGAACTGAAAGTACAGAGGGGCTGTCTGAGTAACTCCCCTAAGGGGTGAGGGTGGCCTCAAGTTCAGTGGCCTGACTCTGGCTCTTGAAATAGTCTAAGTATCGGTAAGTCCCACAGCTTGCCAGGATTGCTAATGAATAGCCCTGCTTACCTATCAGAACATCAGAAATAATGCTTAATAACTATTCCCAGGCTACAACATTTGATTTTATTTGGATTGAACTTCATCCTGACCCCCATCTTAGATATGTTAAGGTAGAAGCACATTTGAGATGGAAAAAAAGGCCTACTCTGTTCACCTGATTCCTAAAGAGCCATACTAACCTATCCAGTGACTATCTCCTGCTGAGGTTACCACAGTGTAGTATTCTCAGGGCAGCTACGGCAGAATAAATGAAGTCAGTTGTGCAGTAACATGAAAAGCACGCTTAAGCACAAAACAGAGTTATTTCAATGTATGGTAGGAATTCAGTCACTTAAACATGGGCAATTTATGCCATTTTAGAAACCCTGGGGTATTTTGCCCCATCTCCAGCTGCAGTTGGGAAGGGCCAGGGTCTCCCAGGTTACATCGGGTGGCTCTGTGTTTTAGGGCATTTCAACTGACCTTAGAAACCTTTCTTTAGGCAACTGAATGTACCTTGACAATCCTGATACTTGCAACAAAATTCAAGTCACGGTGAAAGGTGCCTAGTGATTAATTCCATTGTGGTTACCCCTTTTATGTTCAAAACATCCTTACAATTTGCATCAAGGTTAGGCAATAAACATTCTGCCAATACAGCTACATGGAATACACAGTTACCCCAGGGCTACTTGGCTTTGCAAAATCTGGCTCTGGATGTATCTGTACTCTTCCAGGGTGTAGAGCTGAGAGGCCAGAGATCAAGTGGCCAGAAAATGAAAGGGGAACAATATTTAGGAAACTTCCTGCACCCTATACAGAGGTAGAGTCAAAGGAAAATAACAGTGAAAATTTGTAATGATGGACTGAGAGGAGAAGAAAGATGATACCAGAAATGGTAAACAAAGGCAGGAAATAGCCTGCTGGTGGTGTTAGTTCTTGATTAGGAGCCCGTTAAGTTTTGGCTAGAGGGCTAAACCCAGGGAGACATTTTGTCAGCCCCAATGTGGAGAGAAAACAGAAAAACAATAGAACAATTAGAGGAAGAGAGCAGAAGTGAACAAACATATTGCCCCTATTACAATGACACACAGCTAGAGCTTTGTAGCAATACTGCCCAGCTGCCTTTAGACCGAGTGAAAATGAGAAAATAAATCAAACTCTCTTCTGACTGTCAAGGGCAAAGAGAGAACTGTTTCTATTTCAGCCACTGGTAACCCGATAGCTTGCCACAGCATATTTCACATAAGGAAGTCTGCAAAGCAACATCTAAGTGTTCCTTGTGATTAATATTCCTTATGATCTGCAGCCACCTAATCGCATCCTGACCCCAGTGAGGGTCAGCTCTGAGAATGGATGGGCTGTGGGAGCAGGGTGGGCTACCAGGAGGTGCTGGTGAATGATGGAGCAGCTGGAGAGAAAAAGAGGACCTCTGCAGGCATGAATAAACAAATAGCGGCAAACCAAAGGCACTGACCTCAGGAATAATGCCATGGGTCCAGAGCTGTGCAGAGCTATTGAAAGAAGCAGGGCAATCCGTTCCTCACTTCCAAATGCACTGCATGTAGGATATGCTTTTTTCCTTCAATTTAATCCGAAAAAACTACAGCATGAAATGACACAGAGACACAGAACGCTATCTCTGAAGGGATTCCTGGGATGCATTAATCAGTGCTTGGACTGCCCAATATGCTACAGGATAGATATTCTGCACTGCACAGTAGTTCACACATTCTGAATGGTAACAATGGTAATAAGCTTTCCTGTGGGTTTTTTTCAGGAATTTGGTGCATTCCTGGATATCTAACAGCCTGGAGACCATAACTAAGACAGTCCCTCTTCCACCCACGTAAGATTTGTCGGCACCTCTGATATGAGACAGATGTCTGCGCTGGTGGACCATTAGATGCGGGTCTGTGCCCATGGATTTCACATGATACTGATCCATGGCTAGATCAAACACATACAATGCCAATTTTCTTTGCAGCACAGGGTTTCTCTGAATAGGCACTGTATGGTAGCCTGGAACCATGCAGACCTCCAAAACAACAGTTTACCCAATATATCTAAAATCCTTAAAATGGCTTTGAGATTTTTTTTCAACAGGACACCTTTAACTGCTTATAAGCAAATTAATTTCCAATCTGTTCTATTTTCTCTTCTTAATCTTATCGTCAGAATATGCTTTCAGACATTAAAGCATCCAAATGAAAGAAAATGGGCCCAGGCATTGAAATGACTAATAGTCCACCTAAAAAAAACCTGGAAATCTTAATGAGTGTACTACAAACACTTTTTGTTTCACCTTGAAGGAAAAAAAAGGCTCTAATTCTGAAAAAAAGGTTTATTTCCATTTTTCATTTATGCAAATTACACTCTGAATAAATAAATCTACATAATCCACATCCCTGCTAGACAACTTGCAGTAACATTTGCCAAGAGAAAGACAGACTTTTCTGATACTAATGCATAAAACATGCTGAATAAAAAAATTAAAACAAATCATATTGTGTAAATAGCTGATGTGCAACTCTGGAAAGAATAATAGAGGTACTGATGAATTACTCAGCATTGTCTTGTTCAATTATTTCTAACATTACCATTTAAGGGTATATTTATGTAAAGGTTTTAACAGAGACAGTCATATCCCAAACCACTGAAATCTATAGGGATTTTTCCCCTGTAATTTCCATGCAACAGGCATGTAGATCTCTCTGCTGAAGCACCCAATAGAGTCAGGCTCTTGGTCTTGGAAAACCAACCTGTTCAGCATGTAGCTGGTGTGCTGTGCCAGGGCTGCAGCTCCAAGAAAGCAGATCTCTTATGCTGTTTTGGGAATGTAGGAAGTTCCCTCCCTAATTTGATCAAAACGAATCCTTGCTCTGTGCATCCTGTGTCCATGTGAGATACAGGCTTCTAACCTTGCTTGACTGCAAAGGTTGCTGCCAGTCTTGGAACTGCCACAGGGGAAGGATCAAACAAAAATCACTGGCAGTGTGCTCTTTAGAGGTATCCGTGGCCTTTCCCCACTATGACTGCATAGGGTAGATGCTGAAAGGCAACTCTTATTCTTTATGGTCCATCCAGAAATTATCAAACTCTGATCATACTTGGAGCTTGGACACCCTCCTGCAAATTTTCCACATTGGATAATCTGTTCTGGACAGCTGAATCCTTATGCTATTTCTCCTAAAGAATTAAAACTATTCCATGGGGCTGGGTCCACCAAAAGGCTTGACTATTATAAACTGCATCACCACATTTTTAAATGCTGTGATGCTTTGCGGATTTGAAGATATCTTTTCTCAGTGCACAAATGTAAGTTCCTCAAACGCTTCCTGGAAGCAGTGAAGTGTGGGATATAAAAAGCCTGCAGACTGGAAGCTACTTAAGAAGGTCAGTAAGAAGCCTTAAGAAAATATGATTTAATCCCTTGCCTCTGCTAAGAAATCCCAGCCACAAGATTGGCACTAAAAATTGTGTTTTCTAACAGCTACCTGCAGGAGAATAAGTTCTTTCTATTTGCTTACTGCATAGTCTGGGTGTTAGGAGCATACATCTGGGATATGGTATGTCATACCCATCCACCACCTGCCAGGAGATTCTCCTTGGTAGGCTATTTGCTGTTGCAGACTGAGTTGTTTACTTGTCAAATCTGCTCCACCATGAGTGAAAATACCTGAATATACTTTGGAGGAGTTCGATCCCCAAACAACCAGCACACAGCCTGTTGGTTGTGACGCTTGGCATTCACACCAGGTCAAATCCAACTCGGACACAGTGGAAATCTGAAGGTAAGCCTCTTGCCTTGCCGTCTGGGAACTTGTTCTGAAAGGTCTAGCAGGCTGGCTTGGAGAATGCTTCACAGATCAGGTCCTTCAGGCAACAGAGGATGGGAATACCTTGATGAGAGAAACACAACATGGCAGATACCTATGCCCTTGGAGACCTTACTAGTAGAGAGTTAAAGGGTTCGGGGGAATTACAGTGAGGTCTGCATTCATGCATTCATCTCCTCAAAAGGCTAGGCAAGCTAATGAAATTCCAGGCTTACAGAACCTGTCGGATTTAAACCAAATGATTTAGAGCTTTTATTTTTAAAATAATTATTTTAAAGCAATCTTACAAGTAAAATAGGTAAATATGAAACAAATTTCATTCATATTTCCAAGCTAATTTCTAATTGGTTCGGCTAGAAAATTTTCTCATCTTGAAACAAGAGCCAAGCTCCTTATTTAATGACAAAACTCCAGAAACCACAAATTTAAAAGAACCATCAAAAATTTCGAGATTTTTAGTAAAAGGAGATTTTGACCCTACAGATTTTTGTGGCAACACAAGATTAAGTCTGGCTAACTGGTGATACAGGAATACTCAGCTCCATGGGTGGGAAATGCACAGGAGGCCTCAAACCCAAGACAGATTCTGGTCACTTTACATCAGTAAGACAGTGCTTCAGGAGTCCTTGATTTTCCTTGCTTCACTGTGCAGTGGCTGGCCATACTCTCTTGGGAAGTACAGATTCTTCTTTTCACGGGCACTCCAGAGCTTCCTAACCAGCAGCTTGGCAGAGAAGGAAGAGAAAGAAGGGGTGGAAAGGACTGTTGCATCTCTTCTCTACAGCAGATGGGTAGGGAAAGTCTAGGAAACAAGTTCAGGCTGCTTCCTGCTGCTTCCTGCTTCAGGGATACTTGAAGCTACTTGTCCATAGGAGTTTCCAAGTTACATTCTTTCTTGGATAATCTAGGCACAACTGAGTATCTCATTATTGCCCAGTGTGATCCAGACTTCATAGGGCAGTCAAGTTCTAGGTTAGGCAAAAACTAAAGGGTTTGAATATGAACTTTAGTAACTGAGTGATCATGGATCACAGCAAGATTTTGACACACCCTTATCCACTTTATGACTTTTTCTTTTACTCTCTTAAAGCGATATATCTATTATTCCAAAATGCACGGCTTGCTGAGAATCCCAGCTAAATTAGATTTCACACACTGATTTATTAAACCAGAGTTTTAATAATTTCACAATCATCACTGTCAGTCAGTCCTTCTGTCACAAAAAACTAAAATGTGACCACTCAATTAGACCTTTCACTTGGCAGAAGGGCTCCTTTCCCACCTCGCCTTACCTGTGGCTGCATGCCAGAACATGCTTATGCTGGGTTGGAACTCAATGATATATGAATTTCCACACCAGTCTTTTGTTGTTTTCCTGACTTTAAATCTAGGACACAGTATAATCCAGCTGTGCAAGTCACTGCCTGGTGAATCAGCTTCTCACAAATCAAGGGAAAAATCCCAGCCCCTCCACCAAACCAGCAGTATTTTTGTGAGGTGATTGCTGGGAGAGAAGCCACCAGTGCTGCCATGCACACAAACTTGTTCAGGCTAGTAAGTGCTGAACTTTGCCTTTGTTGAAATCTTCAACAGAATCTAGATTTAAGTGAAATGAATACACTTTGGAATAATAAAAACCTGTAGCATTTCTACTTTTCATGTAACACCTTAAAGTCTTAGTGAATAGCTTAGTCAAACACCCTCTTTTAAGCTGCTTGCTTGTTTCGCTGATGTGATGGACAAGGAATTTAAAATACAGCAAATCAGTTATAAGTTTTCACAGAATCACAGAATCAATTAAGTTGGAAAAGACCTCTGGGATCATCGAGTCCAACCTATGGCCAAACACCACCTTGTAAACTAGACCGCAGCACTGAGCGCCACGGCCAGGCTTTCCTTAAACACCTCCAGGTGACTCCATGGTGCCTCCACCACCTCCCTGGGTCGCCCATTCCAACGTCTAATCATTCTTTCTGTGAATGAATTCCTCCTGATGTCCAGCCTAAACCTCTCCTGGCGTTTTGAAACACTACGTTGAAATATCAGAAGGGAAAAAATCCTAACACCGTGACTTACAGATTAAGGAAACAAGGCTAATACTCAATAGGTTTTGCCTGAGTACAAACCAATGACGCAAGAATGTAGAGAACAGACGCGCTCAGTAGCGGCAGCGGCCTGTGCAGTTTGGTCTGACGTTGCAGGGAACGGGCTTGTTCTTCCCACAGCACTGAAGACCGAAGTGGCACTTCCCACGGGGGCACCTGAGCCCAGCCTCGGTCCGTGCCCGTGCCCGGGCCCGGGAGCGGCGGGCGGGGCCGGGAGCCGCCG